>APFE030841263.1:0-19443 GCA_000404065.3 Pinus taeda | reverse complement strand
CTCTTGCTCACTGTCATGAATCTCTTGTGGTTCCTTTTGTTGGATTGGTTTCTTCCCCTTCTACACAAGTTTCCTCCCCTTGTCCTCCTTGTTCTTTTTTCACACTTCCTTTTGTGTCTTTTTCATCGGAGATGTCCTAAGTTCTATCCCAGAGACCGCAACTGGCCTCTTTTCCTATGTCTTCTATGGTTGTGCTTTTGTAAGTACTTTATTTTGTGCTGACCTCGCGCGCCTGGGGACATGGGTACATTCGCTTCTCTGGTTTGACCACTCTGGGCTTCCATGACTCCTGCTAGCCCTTTCTTTGAAAATGATCTAGCAAATTCCTCAAATCTTCTCTCAGACATACAACGACTTACTTATTTCACACTTAGTTGCAAGTTCTCAAATTGAATTCTCCATACAGGAAAGTATAAAATGTGGCGTGAGATATGGTTTTTATAACAAATTTGAATTTCAAGCCCCATTATTGGCTAAGATCTTGCTCATTTAATGCAGGTATGTTGCTAGATTCAGCCAGTTGTTCCTCATAAATGTGCTCCTCCCACGTACTTTAATGGAAACTTCATTTTAATGGTCATATTTTTGGCCAACTTCAACGAACCTTCTCTCGTGGCACATTCATCCTCTCTCCATTGCAGTTCCTTCAAAATTTGTCATACTATTGATTACCGTGTAGTAATCTCCCTTTGGCAAAGTCCCTTTCTGTATAGTAGTTTATAGTCTCGTGCCCACTTTCAACTACAAGTGGCACTAAGACTTCCTCCCCTTCATTTTTTATTTTGAATTTCCAAGGATAGATTCATCCTTGTATACTTTCAATTTACTACCATTCACTTGTCCTAGAATCAGTTGACCATTTAACTATGTGACCTGAACTGCACCACCATCACAGATATGCTTAATGATATATCACCCCTCCAAATCTCCAAGGTTGAGGAAGAGTCTAGCTGAGGTAACCACAAACCAACCTTTTGACTTGGTAGCTAGCCCTACCAAGCTGAAGAGGGCTCTCTCCAATGGATCACAACCAAGAGGGTTGGATGGATTAGGGTTTTAGACTAGATATAGTAGCTCGAGGTTTTTATTTGATTTGATTGGGGTAGTCACTCGATGAGTGAATTAGGTCATAGAGTGAACTAGGTCAGGGAATAAGAGAATCAAAATTGCAGACATCTGATGGGGTAAGGTAGTAAAGTTACTTCAACACTTTTTAGTATATTTATGGAATGGTTTAGACTCGCGAGGTGCTAAAAAGAGCATGAAAATTGTGAATTCTTTTTAAACTAAAGAAATGAAACAATTTATGATGATTTTCCCAAAACAGAGCATAGAAGATGAATTCTTCTTATCACACCTTGAAAATCAAACACATTTAGAAGTGAAATGGATAAAGGAAGATACAAAACTTTCACACACATTTAACTAATTAAGAATAAATATCAAAATACCATGCCATGGGAATCCCACCAAAATAGCTACAACTCATCCAATATATTCCATGCCAAAGTTTGAAACACATACAATATCCCATGGATTCCAACCTGTAGAATGACTGAAAAAATACATGATATATGATTCAAACAAACTCCTCCCAACCATCAGGGTCGAATCCCTGAGAGGAGGAGCAGTTCCACCAAAATCGGAACTGATAGCTAGAGTGTAGGGTGGCCAAAGTGGCTCATCCTTAATTACAAGAACTAATTCATTACACCTCATAGAGTCTATCTACCTAATGTATTGACCTTAGGTAATAGTAAAAATACCATAATTACATTTAAATGATCAATTACATGATTAAAACTTGATTTCCCAAGAGGAAAATCAAATCTAGAGATGAACAGTGAAAATTTATGAAACTAGTCAAACGTGCAGCATCATCTTTAGACCCACTTTTGCCTGCCTTCCCAATTTCCAAATTGAGCCCATCATAGCCCGTTGGAAATTTTATCATGTCTAGTTTCCTTATCTGCCTTTATTTTCCAAAATTGGCTTTATTTGACCCTCCCAAAATAATTTCTCCCAAGACTTTTCGAATGTGCAGCTTGAAGGTGAAAAAGGAGGTAGAACATTGATTTTTTAAGCGTTTTTAACCTTTTGACCCGGCAGCTGTGGGAAACAAGGCTTGTAAAGTTGTTTTCCTACATGTCTTCCCTACTCTAAATCCAATGGTGGTCTTCTTTTGTCCAAAAAATGACCCAAACAAAAGCGCAACGCCCTTTGGCATTCAAGTTGTCAAAAATTGTGTATAATTACTTTAAAAGCACAAAAAAATTCAAAGTTACCCCATAACTTCTAAAAATTGGTGAAATGATTGATGATCATGTTTTTTATGCATGGATGAGGCTTCAGTAAGGATGTATAGCTTCTCCTTCTCTTTTTGGTGAGTTAGGGCTTTAATTTTTGCCTTTGCAGCCTTGAGTTTTGCCCTTATATTCCTTTCCTAGTTGGCATAATGTTTTTCCATCTTCCTCTGAATTTCATTTTGCTGATTGGCTTTGTTTATTAGCTTATCTTAATTCTAATTGACCTTCTCAAGCCAATGCTTTCAATTCTTATCGATCAAGACAGAAAATTTCTCATTCCATGTGAGCTTATTAGCAAGCTCAGCCTCCTTTTCTTTCTCTAGTTCTAGAGTTATTTTCAACCCTCTAGTTCTAGGTCTTCTTCTAGTTTCTTGCTCTTCTTCAGGTTCACCATACCTGTCATAGGCCCCATCAAGAAATGCCTTGGATTTCATTGCTTCCCTCTTCTCCTTGATGAGTTTCATCTCCATGACCTCATTTTTGGCCTCAAGCTTTTTGTTTTCCTGCTCATAATATTAGATAATGTATTTTGCCCTATTTAGGTTGATCTAGAGCCCCCCTAATGAGAGAATCATTTCCTTTGATGACAATGCTTGTGCTCTTGTTGTCATCATGCTCACTTAGGTCAACCAAGTCAAAATCCTACTCTGTCTCATGGAGGTCCTCCTTGTTGAGAGATTTAATGAGTGTATTAATTCTCCTGCATCTATATGTCAATCCAAGCTCGTAAAATTGGGTTGTACTATGCTTTCTAAATTTCATTTTTGGACAGATTTTTAATGGTTTCCTTT
The DNA here is from genome assembly GCA_000404065.3 of Pinus taeda. NCBI lineage: Eukaryota > Viridiplantae > Streptophyta > Pinopsida > Pinales > Pinaceae > Pinus > Pinus taeda. The sequence goes on along the minus strand of APFE030841263.1, from coordinate 16,346 downwards.
ATGAAATGAGTTAGCTACACTTTATGAAATGAGTTAGCTACACAATTCATCAAACCGTAGCTAGCAGAATCAATAACCAAATTCTAACTTGAAACTCTTAATGAATCTATTCTTAAATGAAATCCCAATCTGAATCACAAGATATACTACATAGTAGCCTTTATAGGCATCGACCTAGTTACAAACAAACTAAACCATACATAGAAAATTCTAACAGCTCAACTAAATTGAACTTCTAGATTAGATCACTGGAACAATCTATTCGATTTTAGCATTACAACCCTCAACTAACCCCATTATTGGTACCAACTAAATTCAGTGAGGATAATGGAGATATTTGTCATGGCGGAAGTTGAACTCGTTCAAACATAGCTGGAGGTGGCTCGCTCATCTAGAAGTATGTAGCCTCTCATCCTTTGCATCATTAGGTATTGATCCCAAAATGGTTGTTGAGTACAAAAGTGGTGGAACATGGTTCATGGGCTAGCGCTCTCCTATTCTCATCCTGCTCAAATGCTGCAATATCCACACTCAACCGTATTGATTAGTTAGTTCATTGATAGAAACTCAAATTTGATTAAATCCAACTAATAAATAGAAAAATGTCACACTGAAATGCTTTTACCTCTTAATAGGATTTTAACAATTTTGGAGCAATAAAAATGGTAGTAGAGTAGGTATTGGAGTGCAAAAAGGACAAGAATAGAAGTGGAAAACAGTGGAAGTGGGGACAAAATAGGGGACCAACATCCTCCCATGCCGATTCTGATGCATGTCCTCATGCATCGATTACATCCGCCAAAAAGGAAAAATGTGCTAACCAAAAAGAGACTGTGGTCATAAACCAGCAGTCTTGATCAGGACTTCTATTCCAAGTTTTACTGGTGGGGAGAGCTTCTGAAACTGGAGACCTAACCCTTTTGCATTCAATCTTTTAACAGGCTTGTACCTTGTTGCTTTCCAATGCAGCAGTTGCTTTTTCTTTCGTTTCAAGGCATCATTATGAGCTTATAGCTTCATGTTGGAATCCCTCACCTAATGATTTACATCTCTGAAAAAATGAAATAAAACCTTATACTTCTTATCCTGTTCTTTGAGCCTAGCAGTCATCTTCTATAGCTTGATGAGTCTGATCTTTAGGTTTTCCTTTGCATCATAAGTGGGAGCTCTGGTTGGTCTCATTGACTAATTTGATGTACTGCCTTTGGGCATTTCCCCCTGTGTCTTCTTGGCGAAGAAAGGTGTTGACTGGCCTTGGTAACATTCCTGCGTACTAAAGGTCAGACGAGAGATAAAGTTTCCATGTCTCATGCAATATCTGTAGGGATATTTTCTTGGGATGTGGCCATGGGGTTTCTCTCAAGGGATACTTCAAACTGTTGATCATCGAGATCATGTGATGACAAAATGTGGACGTGATCTGAGCTTGTGCCCTCAACCTTGGACCATGGGGCTTGAGCCATGCTCCGAGTCCATCGTCGGCCCTGAACAGAGGTCTCGACCAGAGAGGCAAGGGGTTTACTGATGGGAAAAAGGGTTTGCCTACATTTGGACCATGGTGTAGCACTTTCAAGAATCTGGGAAAGCTCTAATAGGGGTTCTAATGCTTCACCCTTTGTTATGGGGCTCACCTCAGGTTGGTTTAGCTCAGCCTTATCTCTTTTCCTTTTCTGTTTTGAGCCTGCCTAGGCCTCCACAAAAACTATTTTTTTTCCACCCTTTAAAATGTTATTAGTTATCTGGTGAGTTCAGGAACAGGATTGGGGGGGTGGGTAGGAGAGGCAGGTGTGGATTCAAATTTAGACAAGGGAGTGGCATCATCTAGTTTTAGTGAGTGGCCTACTGCTCATTGTTGTCCTTTGTTTGAGTTTCCTACCCAAGAAACTCCTCAACTAGGAAATATTCCCATGACCTTTTCCTCCTCTTAATCTTAGCGACCAACAGGATTTTGATGGGGCTATGGTCGTACAATACAGTCCCATTCTTCTTGCCCTGCAGCTGCACCCCTTGAGCCATCTTATTCAAACTCAATTTTAAGAAGTGAGGAATGTTCAATTGTCTGTCCTCTGTAAAATGAGTCAATAACTAAATATGGTAAAGGAACACGATAACATACCTACCCTCGCAAGTTATAAAATGCTGCAACATGATGAGAAATGGGTGCCATCACTCCTCGATACAACTTATTAACACTCCTTTTTCCCAACTGATAGAATTGTAGGCGGGCTTTAAAAACATGGCACAATTTGGAATGTCCAGTTGTCCTCCTTTCAAGAACTGTTCACCCTCATCTGCTAGCCCGACTCACGGACTCTTTTGTGACTCTAAAATTCAATTTTCTCACTTGGACATGCTCTCCATCGAAACTCCGCGCAAATGCCATAGTGACCTGGTCATTGTAGCCTTGGAACTTTTACAGAAAGGCCATCCAACCCTTTTCCTCCAAAATAGCACTACACTACTGATACTTTGGGCTGCACGCGAACTAGCCGAAGGTATGTTCATGGTGATCACCCCCCATTCTGCTTGGTGCCTACGGTCGACTGCAATTTTTCTTCTCCCTGGTCTTTGTTGCTGTTTAGTTGCTGACTGAATCTATAACCCTAGTCGCGAACACTTCTCGTATTAAAATTTGGATGAATGATCACCCAATCATCATGATGAATTGGGAACATGATAATGATCATCATCATCATCATCGTCCTATCCCTATCTGGTGTAGAGTGTGAGCATCTGATCATAGTGTGCAACATCTGATGTGGTGTGTGAGCATCATGGTCGAGAGTATGAGCATCATGGTCGAGAGGCGGTGCATCCTCCTCATGATTGTTGGGAAGTGTCATGAAGCGATGGCTAAGTGGATATCATCACACATCGAGTAGGAATTATGAGCGGATGGCGATTGTGGGTTTGTGTCTCATCAAACGTGCTAGAGTATAATCGTTATGGGATTAGGAATTGATAGGTTAGGGGGTATGGCATAAGATTATGAGCAAACTTTAGAATAAAGGAGAGGTTCAGAGGCACATTTCCATAGTGTACATTCTAACCATTTACTAATGAAATTTAAGAAAAATAAGAGTGCATACCTGAACTACTTCAGTGATTTTGTGTTGACTGCCTGATTTTGATATAGCTTCCCGAAACTTGAATACAACGATGTTGGCTGCAACTGTGCGTTGTGATCCAAATCCTGGAAATGGAATTCAAATGATAGGATTTTTGACCTCTACAAGTTGAGTACAGATCCTGTGGATCTGTACTTGTGCAGATCGATTAGTAAATACGATCATCCTTGACTATTAGTAAAAATGAGTACTGGTTCGAGAAACATTTTTATAAAAAAAATTAATCCCTCTGCGATCTAGAAGGCTACTTCACACAAACTATGATAACAAATGTGCAATTTGGTAGAGTATAGGACATAGATTGTTTGATCATAATTTTAGAATCATCATATGTGATACCAAATTGCAATTTGAAAGAGTATGGGGCATAGCCTGTTTGAACATAATTTTGGAATCCTCATATCTGATAACAAATTGCAATTTGACAAAGTATGGGGCACAGCTTGTTTGAAAATAGTTTTGGAATCCTCAGACTTGATGCCATATGTCATGATGCTTATTATCCTCAGAAAAAAGAAACTATTTATAAATCCATGGATTTTTATCTAGCCCTGGAATGATGACTGCCTGGGGAGTTTCTTCTTTAGGGAGCTGGAAATGTCTAAAAAGAGAGCTCCAAGGGGGCTTCTTTTCCGTAATTATTCCCTTCGGCTCGGAAAAGAAAAATAAAATGCCCAAAGGATCCCTAAACTACCAAAACTTTATTGTTTTAACGAGCCTAAAGTAGTTGGTTCTCGAGGCATTCATGTTTAGAGAGTTTGAATTTCCCATAGTATACTTCACGGGGTTTCCTTTATGTAATCATTTCCTTGAGCCCGGAAAAGAACAATTCTATACTCAAGGAATCCCTAAACTAATACTAGTCCATTTCATTTTACGAGCCTGGATCAGTCAATGCTTGAGAACTTCATATTTAAAGAGTTTGAAGGCCTCCAAAGAAGACTCCATAGGTTCCTTTTCCATAAATAATCCACCAGGCCTTGATAAAGGAATAAACTTGCTCCTGGTGAATTCCTCCTTTATTCTACATGGGATGTGGGGAGAACCACCTGTAGATATGAGAATTAATAGCCCATTGGTTTATATATATATATATATAAAGAAATTAATCAGCTGAACCAACAAGGGGTTGGTCATTTTCATGAATGAACTCCAACCCTGGATCCTTTCGTACTTCCTGCAAAAACTGATCACGTGAAAGTGGTTTGAGATAAACTTTAAGTCGACGACCATTCACTACAAAAGAAATCTTATCATCATCGATAGTACAAATACGAATTGAACCATTATCAAATACTTCGATTACTTCATACGGCCTTAACCATCTGGTAGAAAATTTATCTTTAAAATGCTTAAACCTACTATCATATAACAAGGCCCAATCACCTAGGTGAAAGACTCTCCTCTTTATAAATTTGTTGTGCCATCGGGCTCTTTGGTTCTGCACCAACGTAGTTCGATGGTAGGCATCTTGTCGGATTTATTCAAGATCATTCAATTCCATCAACCTCTTCTCTTGAGCCTCATTTAGATTCAAACCCAACTGAGTGGAAGTTGCGAATATATTTACTTGGAACTCAATGGGAAAAAGCACTTGTTTACCATAGAATAGCTCGTAAGGTGTGTGTCCGGTCACATTTCTCCAAGTGATCCGGTACGCCCATAGTGCTTTTGGTAACTTATCCACCCAATCCATATGATGCAGTTGAATGGTTTTTGTAAGGATGGATTCCAAAATTTTGTTCGTGGACTCCGCTTTCCTGTTAGCTTGGGGGTGGTAAGGAGTCGATTTGCAATGCTTAATTTGATATTGCTCGATGAGTGCCTTGACCAACTTTGATGTAAATTGTGTACCCTAGTTTGTGACAATTTCACAAGGCACACAGATGGCGAATTCGAACTGGAGCTCCCGCGCGGCCGCCCCCTGACTGGCTCCTCACCTCCTCCAGGCCGCCTGGCAGCTCTGCTGTTGGGCCTGTCTCTGCCCTGCAGGCCCCCCTGGGCTCTATTCCCATGGTCCTCTTGGCCCCCTCCCCGCCCCCAGCTTTGCAGCCTCTTACATCTTTGCCACCCCCTCTTTTCTCTTGGACCGGCTCCGTATTGGCCCTCCCCCGCCGCCATGTCTGGGACTGATCCTTCCTCGTCCCCAGACTTTGAAGACTATGAAAAAAATTTCACATCTCTTATCCTTGAGAATGCCTCCTCAATAATCCGCCCTTCTGCTTCCAAGTTTATCAAGAAACTTGATGAAATCCCTGAAGTTTCCCCTCCTCCCAGCCTCCCGAGGAAGGAAGCAATTGCCCTAGCTGAGAGAGGTCTTGTTAGTCAGTTCACTGGTCTCTAGCCTTCCCCCGAACAGTCCAAAAATGGGTGGAATGCAACTGGAACGCGATAATACAAGGGAAAATAGCCATCAGATTCTGTGGAAAGGGCTTCTACACTTTTCTTTTTGAATCCAAAGAGGACCAGAACCTCATTTTTAGAAATGGCCCCTATTTCATGGACTCTAGGGGACTCTATCTGAACATATGGTCTCCTGACTTCGATCCGGAAATGGACATCCCAAATGTAGTTCCGGTTTGGGTCTGTCTGCCCCACCTCCCCCTTCATTGCTAGGGAGACGAATCGGTAAAGGCCATTGGGAACGTAGTCAGAAAATACATTGATAGATGCGAACCAAAGGAGAATATGCATGCTTGTGCGAGGATCTGTGTTGAAGTCGATCAAGGGAAAGGCCTGCCGGAAGCCATCAAGATCAAAGTAGACCATTGGGCACACATCCAACAGCTAGACTATGAGACACTACCCTTCAAATGCAAGGTATGTCACGAATATGGACACTTTGCAAATAGATGTAGTAAGTTAAAATTAAATGAGTCTAATGAAACTGCTGAAACATCTCAAGGCTCATGGGCGCAAGTTAAAAATAAGAAATCAAATCATCTGCAAGGTCCAAGTTCAACCCAGCCCTTCCCCTCATCATCTAACACCTTTGAACTCCTATCATCCGAAGATCCCCTCCCACCCCCTCCCTCTCCCCGAGCCACTGACCTTGCTGACATCCTCTCCCCCTCGCAGCCCACGTCATCTCCCCCCAACTATAGATCGCATCCTCACTAGAAACAAAATGAAAGAAGCTAGTCTCACTTCAGACCCTCCGAGAAAAGCAGGCAGGAAGTCAAACAAAGAGATCAAAGATGAAATAGCAGCAAAATAAATGGCCACTGGAACTCAACATCCGATGGATTCATTCCTGGACAAACAAAAAGGAAGTGGGGAAAAGACAAAGGAGAGCAGCAGGGCTCACTCAAAAATAAGTAAGTAATGATATTGGTCTCTTGGAATTGCAGGGGGTTGGGATCCTCCCTAAAATCCAACGCAGTCCGGGATCTAATCAATCAAGAGCAGTCAGATCTCTTCCTCATCGAGGAGACCAAAATATCTGAGCAAGACTTTCAGAACCTCACATAAAGATAAAAAAATTTCACTGGTATTGTCATAGATGCAGCAGGTGCCTCAGGAGGAATAGAAACTCTTTGGAACAAGAACAAATGGGGTTTATAAGCTCATCCTTCGGATGAGTCCAACTTAGTTAGATATTCGAACCCTAAGAAGGAGTGGTCCATTCCTGTTTGTAATTGAACAAGTCCTTTACTGTGAAATTTTAACGAGTCCAGTATAGGAGAAACTCGGCGTTTTTTAGTTTTCGGGAGTCAGAAGAAAACCTTAAGAAAACTCCATGGTTGTCCTTTTTCGAAAATTTGTGTCTCTTAAGCCCGAAAAAGTATAAAATAATGCTTGAGAGAACCGCTTTATCATTACAACCAAGGAGTAATTTTCATGATTAGTACCTTCAATCTGAAAAAGTAAAAAAGCGATCGAAAACACATCGTTTTATTACCAATATCAAACTTGAAATGACAAAAGTTTGGCAATCTTTTCATGTTTATACGGTCGGAAAAGAGCTGTAAAAGGACCGTTTTTTTAATTCCGTTTTAACGAGTCAAAAAAGAAACACTCGGCAATCTTTTAATTTTTTACGAGTCAGAAAAGAGCTTAAAGAGGACTTCTATGTGTGTTTTGTTGAAAATGACTAATTTCACCTAAATCCTCAATATTCTGCACAAACATTGCAAACATTACTCATATTTGTTTAAAAATAACAAAAATGTACCAAAAATGGCCTTTTCAAAGTAAAAAATAAATAATTTTTTATTTTTCTATTCAAAAATTCTTATAAAAAGGGCTTTTACAAGTTCATTTTTACCATGAGTAAAAAGTAAGAGCTTTTGGTAAAAACTTCCTGTGGAGATTGCGCAAAATCCGACCGCTGGAATTAAGTAATAAGAACCGTCTTCTCCAGGTAATCCACAATGTCCCTAAATTGCATTTCATCCGTTTGAATTTTTTTTTTGGGCTTAGAAATCATTTTTTAGAGGAAAATTAGGGCAAAAAATCACCCGCGGGAGTTGCGTAGGGGTGCCATGTGGCCCCTGCGCACCCCGACTTTTCTGTGCACATAGAAAAGTCGGGGTGCCACACCTAGCCTTAAGAATCCCACTATTGTTATTATTGTGCCCTTACATTCTTATTGTTAGTGCCACATAGAATCCCACTATTGTTATTGTTGTGCCCTTACATTATTATTGTTATGTTAGTTCTGATTATATTATGACCCCTTAGACTCCTATATATAGAAAGGAGGTATTTTCATTTGTATCATCGAAGAATTATTCATTTGTGTAATGTAAAGGATGTTGCCCCCTCAAAGAGGCTTATTTCTAAGGTGTTGATTTATCTTTTCTATCTTTTTATGAGCTAGTTTCATAACATTTGGTATCAGAGCTTTGGATTCTAGGGTTTCGCTGCTCCAAATAGGTCATCGTGGAATTTTTGCTATAACTGTTTTTTTTGTGACGTTTCAAAAGCTAAAAAAAAATCTATTTGAGAAGAAATATTTCTGAAGCTCGAGTCCAAACTACAGATCTTGTCTCGCTACATTTTTGGAGATATGATATAAGGAAGTTAGGGTTTTTGAAAGCTCCAGAATTCCATCTCAAACAGGTCATTGTTGAATTTTCGCTATAATTGTTTTCTACACAATTTAAGACTCTGAAATTAAAACCCATTTGAACCGAAAATGTGGTGAAGCTCAGGCCTGCATTTCAGATCTTGTTTTGCTATATTTTCGGAGATACAGTCTAGGAAAGTTAGGTTTTCTGCAGGCTCTCTAATTACATCCCAAATAGGTGACCTTGGGAAAATCATCATAACTTTCTCTTTGAGCATAAGGTTGAAATTTCGTAAGAAGTTACAGAAAGCTGATGGACTTTAGTTTTCTGTGCATCAGTTTTAGGTCCGAAGGTTGAAATAGTGACACACAACACTTCGTACAAGTTCGCTCTACTAAATTAGTCTATAATCAGGTCATCGTGGGAAATTTGACATAACTCTCTCTTGCAGAATCCAATCTTGATCAGACTTGCGGGGTTAGAAAGAGTACTCACAGGGCTAATGAAGGACACAGTTTCAGAACTTAAAGATCTGAAATTACAAAGTTATGGTTGTTTCAAGATTGAGCTCCTAAAATCAAGAAAAAGCGATATGAGGAATTTTGATGGCAAGGATCCATTAAATTGGATACTACATATGGAAAACTATTTTGATATACATGGTGTACTACTGTTACAAAAGGTAAGTATTTCATCTTCATATTTAGAAACGAATCAATTTTATGGTATAAAGGCCTTTGCTCTCGTAAACCACTTGTTATGTGGTCAATTTTCACGGAGGAAATGATAGCACATTATGAGGATACAAAGAGAAACACCTTCTTTAGCCAATTGATAAATCTCAAAGAAAAGTGTTCAATGGAAGAGCACACTGAGGACTTTCAAAAATTGAATATAAGGGAAAATGATATTCCAGAGAAGCATAGGATTGATGTCTCCATAGAGGCTTTAAAGGATAACATTCAACATGAGGTTCATCTTTGGGAACCTGATTCATTGGAGAAGGCATTCAGGTTGGCAAGAAAAGTGGAAAGAAAAATTATGGAAAGTGGAAAGAAAAATTATGGAAACAAGTAAGTCTACCCCTCACAACTATAAAGATGGAAATTTTGTTTCTCATAGCCTTCCACAACCTACAAGGTTGACACCACAACAATTGGAAGAAAAAAGAGCAAAAGGGATTTGTTACAATTGTGATAACAAATACATTAAAGGTCATAAGTGTGCTAAGAAGAAATTATTTTACATAGATGGTGAAGAGGAGGAAGAAAAGGATCAATAAACATCAAAAGAAGAGGATATACAACAGGAATCAACCCCAGATAAAGAAGAAATGAATCCGACGATATCTTGTAAGGCATTGGAAAGAATTACCACTCCTCAAACTCTCAAGATAGAAGGACATATCAAGAAGAAAAAGGTTCAAGAAGTGAAAGATTAAATCGAGAAAGAAGAAATGAATCCGACAATATCTTGTAATGCATTGGCCAGAATTACCACTCCTCAAACTATAAATATATAAGTACATATCAAGAAGAAAAAGGTAGTAGTGTTGATTGATTCGGGTAGTACCCATAATTTTATTCATTGTAAGATAGCCATGGAATTGAATTGCTTCCTATATCCAGCTTCAGAGTGTCAAGTGATGGTTGTAAGTGGAGGAAACATAAATTGCTCTAGAAAGTGCCATAATATCAAGCTATCCATGGGAGAATATGTATTGAATAGCCCAATGCTTTCCATTCCAATGCGTGGTGTTGATGTTGTATTAGGTGTCCAATGGCTATAATCCTTGGGTACAATAGCTTTTAATTTTCAAGAACTTCTCATGAAAGTTTCTTCGGAAGGAAAGGAAGTTGAATTAAGGGGTATCACAGGGAAACCGAGAAAGATAATCAGCTCTAACATACTGAAAAAGCTTCTAAAGGAATAAAAAAGAGGAGTATTTACACTATTATGTTCGCTAAAGGTTCCCACATCGAAACCATCTATTTCTCCAAATCTCAAAAAAGTCTTGGACAATCATTCCAAGGTATTGGAGACTCCCAAAGGCCTCCCACCTATTCGTGATCATGATAATTCTATTCATTTGATTCCAGGAAGTGTTCCTCCAAACATCAGGCCTTACAAATATCCCTATGCCCAAAAGAGTGAAATTGAATGTATGGTTGCAGAAATGCTAGAGGTTGGTATAATTCAACCTAGTCAAAGTTCTTTCTCTACTCCAATAGTATTGATGCACAAGAAGGATGGGTCATGGCGCATGTGTCCGGATTATAGAGAGCTCAACAAACTCACTATTAAAGATAAATTTCCCATTCCTGTCATTGATGAAGTATTGGATGAATTGCACGGATTAATTTACTTCACCAAGTTGGATCTTCGTTCAGGATATCATCAAATAAGAATGAAGACTGAAGACATTCTGAAAACAACACTATTGAAGAAAGATGCATTTTCATGGACTCTAGAAGCAACGAAGGCCTTTTAACATCTTAAAGAGGCAATGTTCTAAGCACTTGTCTTAGGTACACCAGACTTCACAAAAACCTTTATTGTGGAATTTGATGCATTAGGAAATGGAATTTGTTATGCTTTAACGCAAGAAAAAAGACCCATTTCTTTCGAAAGTCATCCAATCAAAGGAAAGTATTTACACAAAGCTATTTATGAGAAGGAAATGTTGGCAAGACTACATGCACTTAAGAAATGTTGACCTTACATAATGAGAAGATCCCAGTTCAAACAATATTGCTAGAACTTGACGAGAAATGAAAAATCATATTGGAACCTAGAGCAGTCACAGAAACAAGAACCTGGCAACTATGAAATCAATCAATTTCAAAGCCTCTCATCAAGTGGAAGAACTTACCTGCTGAAGATTCCACATGAGAGGACAAGAATTTTATACAAAAGCATCCAGGACTATTCAAGCGTTGAGGACAACACTTTTTGAAGGAGAGGGGCATGTTAGGTCCCTATAATACTAATGTAACCCCTTATTATTATTAGTGAAACCCCATTATTATATCTTTGTTCCCATGTAGTACCAATATTATTATTATTGTGCCCCATAGAAGCCCACTATTGTTATTGTGGTGCCCTTACATTATTATTATTATGTCAGCTCTGATTATATTATGACCCCGTAGACTCCTATATATAGAAAGGAGGTCTTGTCATTTGTATCATCGAAGAATTGTTCATTTGTGTAATGTAAAGAAGGTTTCCCCCTCGAAGAGGCTTATTTCTAAGGCGTTCATCTATCTTTTCTATCTTTTTGTGAGCTAGTTTCATCACATCTCACCTCGTGTAAACCCAGTCTAACTCTTTAGGAAGTATTGTTTATTTCATTGATCACCATATCTTATTTACTTAGCTTGAGTTAAATATATAGTCCTTATCATTCTCTTCATTGGCGGCACACTAAAAAAGGCAAGTCAAACTCATTTGTTTGGGTTGGGGATGGGGATTATATAGATAAACAAGTGAAAAGGATTGTCAGAGTCTTGGTCTTCATCTCTGGTGTTGCTCCACTACAAGCAGGCCTGGACATTACCCCGACAGAGTCACTTCAGGAACACAAGCATTGCTTCACTGCTAGCGAGCCTGGACAATACCCGGACGTAGTTGCTTGCTTCACATCCCTGCGCAAGATGCCTTTCTCTTATTTTTCCCTTTATTTTTTATTTATATTTTATTCAAATAACTATGCATCGACACTTATTGATTTCATGGAGTAGAAGAGGTATCCCAACTTATTGAGAGCATAAGAGGTTGTCCCTTCATAGAAGGATATTTATATGCCTCTGAAATACAGTTCACTTGTTAAAGTTTCCTCCCCTCCTTACTCTACTCAACTTAGTTGACAATGCAAAAGTGACCAATCATTAAAAGTTATTAGAGTAGGTGGTACTAGTTATATATTTAAGCATCGTAATTCTACTAATGTTCTCTTCGAGAAAAAACATATTTTCCATCAGGGTATCATCAACTAAAAGGTGCAAGGCCCATGCAAAGAGAGGGAATAAACAAATAACCAAGTATTGACAGTAGCACAATATCCTCTTGAACTTCACCATGCTTTCTTCAAAACCAAACACGGTCTCATGCTGAAGTTATTACCAAAAAAGGAAATAAAGGGAGAAAAATAAACAAATAAACAACAAAAGCACTAGAAAAAACTAATCATTCTCCTAAAATAACTAAAGTTAGGCCACACTTATGTAAAATGATACTTCCAACGTAACCACCGAAGCATTACCTGACCTATATAGGCGAGGGAATCAACAACAAGATTTATTTTCAGAAATAATAGCCAACCAAAAAGACAAAACGAGAAATGCTCCAACATCCAAAGACTGAAAATGCAAGAAGAAAAATACAACAAGAAAGAACATGTGAAACATTCTGCTAATGCATTGTGGTGTTCTTGCACATCACAAGAAGTTATCATGCAAAAGAGTTCTTCCAAACTTTCAACCTTGGCAAACATAAATAAAGTGGAAAACTTGCATTTTGCAAATGAGCTTGACAGGTATGACTCACCCAATGATTGAGCGATCGAATCATGCAAAACAGATGTAGGATTTGAAACTTGTGAAATAGATTGATTTTCAAATTGTGTGATCAACTAATGAGGATTATTGAGAGATTAAGTACTATATTATCATGATTGGAACTAGCATCAAGACTATATGAACTTGACATAACCATCAATGTAGGTTGAAGTGCCTCGACAAATTGCGATAGTTCCAAGACATCATAAGATATATCATCGAAAACTAGTGGCCAAGAAAAATCGACAATAGAAAATACAAAATCGTTACTAGATAATTCGATGAATAGATCACGACAACCATGATCATAAATTCCATCATCAGAAATAAAAGCATCCTCATGATCTAATGAATCATAGAGAGCGGGAGATTAGAAATAAGAAATTTCACCCTCTATTTATTTGAAATGACCAAATGATGGGTGGGAGAGATCAAGAATGAATATTTTTCCACTCCATGTGAAAATGTAAAACTAACATTCCACTAGTCCTACGTGTGACCATAATTAACATTGTCAGAAACTGATTCTTCGAAAGATACAACAGGCGTGATAGAATCATGGAAGATGTCAAGATAATGAGGGATAGGTGAGAAAGGAGAAACACTAACTTGCATCGCAGATGCTTGTTCTACAATAGAATCCCACACATAGTCATTGTGAATGATATCGCAAGTTTGTTGGTCGATACAAACTCCATCCTAAAATTGATCCTCATGAATGTCAGAAGAAACGATTGAAACGGGTGGATATAATAACTCACAATCAGGAGGATGAAAGGAACCATTGGAGGTTGTGGAGAAAGAACACCACTAATAAAATCATATTAGTAGTCAAAACTTGCACTTAAATTCTTAATATGTAGGGTTGGAGAAGATGGTGGTAGATTAACGAATGAACTCTAAATTTCTCCAACCTCAAACTATGTAAATGGAGTTGTTTTACGAGGAGAAGATGAGGAGTCACTTGGAACAACAACTTCTTATGTCACAGATTTAAGAGTTCCATAACCAGTATATGTTGGGAGAATTTCAGATTCATATTCTACTGGATTCATCGAAATATGAACAAGAAATTCGAACTCCTCTTTCATAAAATTCCAATCAATATCATCTTTGGAAAATCCATAACAAAATGAATGAAGTGATCATGAAAATCATCAAAAAAATCATTAGGTGCTTTTCTAAGATGCATGCTTTTCTTATACACAAATTTATAACCATGTATGTCAAAGGCGTGATAGAGTTCCTTGATAAGATGTTTGAAAGAGTGAATATAAGCCGCTAGAAATGCGTAACACCATTCTTTAGCACATGCTTCGAATGTAAGGATGAACAACCTGCAAGCAGTAAACTCACGATGAATTTTGTGATGAGTGCAGAATTCAAGAAAGCAAGTGGTGTACTCAAAAATGGTTGTTCCACCCTAACCATCAAACTTCATATTAGACAAGTCATGAATTATCCTCGTAGACACTTTCATATTGGTGGTTCTAGAAAAACATGTCAGGGTTAAGATATGGGAAGAAGCCATTTAAAGATAGGAATGTTTAAACAAACTTCACAGGCTCATCTTGTCATTTGGCCCTCCTTCTAGCACCAAAAATGTTGAAAGTGCTAGATCCGCCAACATTTAGGGTGTCTCCCCGATATGAAGTCCCAATTGGGCATCACACCATTTGAGTAGGATCCCCATCCGGAATATGGACCGATTGACGAAATAGTGGGTTTTAGTGGTATGTCTTAGATGCGATAATGCATAGAATGATGTACTCGTGAGTTTGGTGAAACAACTATATGACTTTGTGAAGATTAATGTGCAATGCATGAAAGGTGCTAACATGACAAAGGGAAAGTGAGTGAGTTCCTTATAATCCTGTAATAGTATGCAGCTTGAAAGGAACACACAAGCATAAAAGGAATCATAAGTTAGCCTGCAAAATAGTTCACAAGATAACCATGATTGAAATTTACAAAAAACACATTCAGTAAGATTCATACTAATGCAAATGAAATAGTTCATAAGTGTTAGCATAAATGAAATAGCGTACATTTCAAACATAACAAAAATAGTCCTACTATATTCACAACATGTGCACGAAAACATGTCGGCTTTGAGATTTTATTAAAATGAAAGTCCCAAACATACATATACAATTTTCAAACCACTAGTCCCAATACTGGAACATGAAGCCACCACTTACTCCTCCAAAGAAAGATAATCCCTCTATGCTAAGGAGAAGGCAAGGCTCTCAACAAAATTCCCAAGGTTCTGAGCCTAAGCCACAAGCCTAGACAAAAGGCATTTAAAATGTGTTATGAGGGTAAATTTATAACAAATAAGATGACTAATCATCTCCCCTTTGTGACTCTTGGACTTCCCTCATGACTCTCTAACTTCCTTCAACCATGACCTTTGAACTTCATTACAAAATGACTTTTCATATTCCACAATTGACACTTGGAATTTCACTTATAATTGATTACAAAAGAATATTACAATATTTCTCATACCCATATAATAAAAAATTGGGTGGAGTCAACTAAACAACCTAATAAGACAAAAAAAAGTCAAGCTTGAGTTTTGGGAAAATCCATCTCAGCCACTTCAACTTGTAGTTTCTCGATCACATAGTGGTGCCAATTTTTGTATTGTGTGATGTCTTTCCCAAATTGTGCAATGGGATCAAGCTCGAAGCGAACTCTAGCCCCCATTGCATCTGAGTACACTGCCTTGGAACTAGTTTGAATTTCCTTCTTCAGTAGGAGCAACATGGTATTGATCTGGATAGGGCCACCAATGTACTTATGCATATTATACATGTTCACCTCTACATCTTTCTTGGTGGAAATCTTCCTAAGATGGTCCAATTATTCTTCAACCTCCTACTTGAATTTGGTCCCGCCTTTAGCTTTAGTGAGTGAGCCAAATGAAGGGATCTTGTGTTACTTCAACATGAAATCCACACTGTTGTACAACCATGCATACAAGGACTGAATGTTGGTGATGAATGATCCAAGTTGTTTGTTACTCTGGATAAGCATTCGAACCTCTAATTTCTCCAACTTAACATGTTGCCTTTTTTTCTTCACCAACTCGAGAGGTGAGCCTTTATACTGCCTACTCATGCATGGTAGCGATGGTTGTATGAACAACCATGATATCTTTAGAATTATTTTTTCACTTTTGCTGCATGTTGTGCAAGAGGACAACTTCATTTTGCATGGTGACAAGCTCCTCATATAGGCTTCTCTTGGTCTCTCCCAACGCCGATACTTCATCGAGTATGGCTACCTTAAGTTCTTCTAGATACACCTGTGTGGGAGCTGCTTTTTGGACCTCTGCTTGAAGTTGTTCCACTTGTTGCCGCAGAGGCTATAAGTTCTTCACCATATTTTTGTTCTTGGCCATGAGATACTTTGTGTTTGACTTGGTAGCACTTGCAAAGGCCAAGTTGGCTGCAACAATGGCCTCTGGATTCCTCCTGGTATCTGTTAGTGTCGGTCTTGAGCCCTCCATCGGTGATCAAAAGCTCTTTGCATGTGCATAGGTAGGTGTCTCATCAGTATCAGTTTTGCATCCCGTTAGGCATGCCATAAAACTGATGGAGGAGCCGGTCCTTGTTCCCTTCTTGGCTTTGCTGGATCAG
>APFE030841260.1:14064-63782 GCA_000404065.3 Pinus taeda | reverse complement strand
AAATCCAAACTTTAGAAAAAATCAAAACCCTAATGTAGGAAAGGTTGGTCCAGACCAAAACATAAGGCCTCCCTTCCAAGAAAACTATGCAGAGGCTTCCACATCTAATGAACCAACAGAGGGCCCACATATTAATTTAATGGGTCTCAACAGTGGTAACCAATTTTCCTAACTCAAGAAGACCAAGAGGCTCATACTCTTGGTCAATGTCAAATGAAATCAGGGGAATCCTTTGATTTTAAGCAAGGATATGAAACAGTTGTGTATGAAGTCCATAAGCAATACAACTTGAGGAGTAGAAGAATAGACGTTCCTGATGATCCTAAGCAAAAGAAAATCAAGCAACCCACCAAAACTAAACTCAAAGACTCTCATATACCAATCATCTCCAAACCCACTCCCAATCCAAACAGCCCCACAGTAGAAGATGTCTCAGACAAGGATGAATCAAAGGAGCACCCTATAGCTGATCCTCCACTCAAAAAAATGGTAGAAGAACCTTTGCAAGATGGTCAGCCAGCAACCCTAGTTCAGCATGACATTCCAGTAGCAGAAACAGTTATTAATAACTCAGTTGAAAGGAATAACCTGGTTGCCCAAAATGTCAAAACCCAAACAGAAAAACCCTTTAATATGGAGGCTGAAATAGGTAGGCTAAAAGTGTCTATCCCATTATCTGAATTGGCTAAGCATCAAGTGTTTAGGGAACAAATCAACAGATCATTACAACTTTCAAAAAACAAAGATGCAGTGAACATCCTTGATGACCAACCAGAACTCATATTTGGCCCTGAAGCAAATGGTAAAATAGTAGATGGAGGAGTCCCTCCCTTTCATGTGAGTCTAAACATTCATGACAAAGTGCTTCACAATGTAATGTTTGATTCAAGTGCTTCACATAATCTGATGCCCAAATCTGTCATGGAGAAGTTGGACCTAGACATCACAAGGCCATACAAAGACTTGTTTTCCTTTGATTCCAGTCAAGTCCGATGTCTAGGATTAATCAAGGATCTATGTGTATCATTAGTCCAATATCCAGCGAAGACAATTCTCATGGATGTGGTGGTAGCTGACATTCCACCAAAATATGGGATGCTGTTATCCAGGTCCTGGGGTGCCAAGCTACAAGGTTCATTGCAACTCGACATGTCTTATGCCACAATCTCAGTCTTCGGCCAACCTAAAAGGCTATACCGAGAAACTTTGATGAAGTATGTGGTTAGTACTCAAAAAAGACCCCAAAACTTTCCCATATATTCCATACATTCAGACATGGACTCTTTCATCTTATACAACACTGAAATTCAAACCCAAGCTGATGTAAAAATGATAACTGTGAGTCAGAACAAATTCCTAGACAGAGAATCCACAGTTCAAATTGAAGAAATCTTCAGTAAGTCAACAGTCACACATAAGCTACCTTATGACACTGTAAATCCAATTACCCCTGCTAAGCAAATGGAAAGGACTCTTAATACCAGTACAAATCAAGAAGACCTATGGTATCTAGAGTTTGATGGATCAGTGAATAAGCTAGGAGCAGGGGCAGGGGTCTGGATTCATAGTGTAAAGGATGACCACGCTGAGGGACATGCATTTAGATTAAATTTCAGGTGCACCAACAACATGGTCGAGTATGAAGCCCTCCTTTTAGGACTCAAAGTGATAAAAAACTTGGGTGCAGCTCGAATATCAATCTTGGGAGACTCTGACCTCATTATTCAACAAATAAAGGGCAACCTCATTACAAATGATGTTAGGCTAAGGTCATACAGAGCTGCCACAGTGGAAATCCTTGACACCTTTCTTGAAACCCAACTGACCAAGATTCCAAGAAATCAAAACCTGCATGCCCATAGTCTTGCAACTTTTGCAAGTACTTGCAAATTGCCATTCAAGCCTAATCACCTGTTTACTGCAGAAATAAAGCACAGGCCTGCAGTACCAGATAATGTAAAGAACTAGCAAGTGTTTGAAAATGACATACAAATCAACAATTTCCTAACCTTGAAATAAGAGTTTACAAGCACAGAAATGGATACCAACACAGCAGAAGAAAGCATCCAAGAGGACAAGATTGAAACACACATCTCTACTGAAACAGCAAACCAACTTCTACACCCCACCCAGTTCACTAAAACAGAGTTACAACTACTTCATGAAAAAGAAGGTGAGGATACAGTGGCAGCAGAATGTGAATTCATTGAACTAAAAGATAATTTTCTACCCACAGGCCTCACTCCTTTGGAGGACATCTTTGACTCAAATGACATCTCTAGGAAACCTAAAATGTAGCCCTTAAATACTGAAATTGAGGACTGTAATTTAGGAAATGCAGAAAATCCCAAAATGATAAAATTGTCCAAAGCTCTACCCTCTGACCAAAAACCCAAGTATATAGAATTGTTCAAAGAATTTCAAGATATCTTTGCATGGAGTTATGAAGACCTAAAGTTTTATGACACTGCAGTAATCCAGCACACAATACCTCTCAAAGAGAACCAAAAACCTTTCAAACAAAAACTCAGGAGGGTCAACCCAGTACTACTCCCTTTAATTGAAAAGGAAGTCAAGAGAATGTATGAAGCTGGAATTATAGCTCTAATCAGATTCTCATAATGGGTTTTGAATTTAGTGCCTACTAGAAAGAAGACAAGGGAGATAAGGTTATGTGTTGACTTGAGAAATTTGAACAAAGTCTCTTTAAAGGACAACTACCCTCTACCCAAAATGGATCATATTCTGCAACGGGTGGTGGGTGCTTCAAGAATATCACTGTTAGATGGATTCTCAGGTTTTAATCAAATCCTGATGCACCCTAATGACCAAGATAAAACTGCCTTCACTACCCCTTGGGGAACATTCAAGTATGTAAAAATGCCTTTTGGACTCAAGAATGCAGGGGCAACTTTTCAAAGGGCCATGGATATAGCTTTTGCTAAAGAAATCCATGACTTCTTAGTCATTTACCTAGATGACCTTACAACGTTCTCCAAATCAGATCAAGAGCACTTGGATCATCTAAGGCAAGTATTCTTAATCTGCAGGAAATATGGCATATCATTAAACCCAAAGAAATCCTTGTTTGGCCTAGAAGAAGGAAAATTATTGGGCCATATTATCTCCAAAGAAGGCATTAGAATTGACCCAGACAGAATACAAGCCATCCTACAAGTCCCACACCCCAGAAACATTAAAGAACTGCAAGCCTTTTTGGGAAAAATCAACTTTCTTAGGAGATTCATACCAAATCTAGCCGAACTAATAAGATTGCGGAACAACATGCTAAAAAATGACTCAAAGGTCAAGTGGACGATGGAAAATAAGCAAGCCTTTGAAGAAATTAAACAAGCTTTAACTCAAACACCAGTCCTCACAAGCCCCAACTTTGACAAAGATTTTATCATATTCTCATTTGCATCAGAACATACAATTGTTGTTGTTTTGCTTCAAAAAGATGACCAGGGATGTGAAAAACCCATAGCCTTCTTCAATAAATCCCTTAGAGATGCCCCACTGAAATATCAAATCATGGAGAAACAAGCATATGCCCTTGTAAAGGCCATCAAGGACTTCATAGTTTACATCTTGTACTCTCATGTGATTGCCTATGTGCCTAACACTGTTGTTAAAGATATTCTAACCCAAGAAGGCATTGAAGGCAAAAGGGGTAAATGGATAGCTACCATACTGGAATATGACATTGAAATTAAACCCACTAAACTGATAAAAGGACAAGGACTAGATAAACTCATGCCTGAAACTAACTTTCAAGCCCTTGACATAAATCAATTGGATAATGAACAGGAGATGGCGACTCCACAGATCAATCAAGCCTTTGTACAATCACCGTGGTAAGCTGATATCTCTTTTGTATTATTAAACCTGCAAGCTCCTCCAGCATTATCCAGAACTAAGAAAAGATTTTTGAAAATGAAATCTTCCAAGTTCTGCATTTTAGATCAAGTTCTTTTTTGGAAAAACCATGATGGTGTTTTATTAAATTGTCTAATCAAAGAGGAAACTGACAAAGTGCTCCAATAATTTCATACAGGCGACTGTGGTGGACATTTGTATTGGAAATCAACTGCTAACAAAATCCTAAGGGTTGGATTTTACTGGTCCACCTTATTCTCTGATGTGAAGAAATATGTAACCTCTTGCCACAAATGCCAAATCTTTGAAGGCAAGAAAAAGTTGTTGCCTCTGCCCCTCAAACCAGTTTCCACTAAGAAACCATTTCAATAATGGGGTTTAGACTTTATTGGGGAAATCCACCCTTCATCTTCTGGCTAGCACAAGTGGATTTTGACTGCTACAGCCTATTTTACCAAGTGGATAGAGGTCATCTCATGCAGGCAAGCAATGACTCAGCGATCATTCAATTCCTTGAAACCAACATCTTGTCCAGGTTTGGCTGCCCGGAGAAAATCATTACAGACAATGCTGCTGCTTTCAAATCTAAGAAAATGATTAATTTCTTTCATAAATACCACATTACCTTGGGCCATTCCACAACCTACTATCCTCAAGGCAATGGCCTAGCTGAATCCTCCAACAAAAGCTTGATCAACATTATTAAGAAGGTCTTGGAGGAGAACAAGAAGAACTGGCGTAAAAAGCTTTTCAATGCCCTATGGGTAGATAGATTGACCACCAAGAGATCTATTGGGACCAGCCCCTATCAATTGGTTTATGGAATGGAAGCAGTTTTCCCTTCTTCTTTTGGAATCCCAGTGATGAAGCTGCTGCAAGAGATACAAGCAAAACCTAATGATATACAAAGAAGGATCAATCAAACTATTTACTTGCAGCAGACAAGAGAAGAAATCTATCAAAGAGCCCAGATCCTACAAGAAAAGCTCAAAAAGATATTTGACAAAAGAACCAAAGTAGAGGATTTTTTCATTGGGGATAAATTCTGAAGTGGGATTCTAGAAGGGAAGATCAAGGGAAACATGGGAAATTTGATTTCTTATGGAGAGAGCCATTTATCATTCAGACTGTACAAGGAAATAATACCTATTTTTAAAATCTTAGATGGTACAGGGGCAGAGGATGGGCCAATCAATGGCAGAATGCTGAAGCACTATTTTCAGCCACTTTGTCAAGACTAGCAACACTTCAACTTGTACATAGTAGTATTTAATTTCTGCAGTTTATTTCAGTAATAGGATAGGGAATAAGTTCCAGCAAATTTTGAAGGGAGAGCGAGAGATTGTGCCACATTTGGCTCTTTATTTTTAGCATATCAGAAGAAGCTAAAGAATCAGACTTGGGAATTGTGAAAATGATGAGAAATGATTAGACTAACTACCCAAAACAGAGCTACAGTGCTGCAGTAAGTCCATGAGATAAACACTACTGCAAAGGGGCCATTTTATGAAACAACCAAGGATAAAATTTCAAACTACAGTAAGGAACTGAAGATAAGGCCATCTGACCTGTTGTTCTTGACTTTTCACTAGGAAAAGCCATCCCCAAGTGGAGCCACTGTTAGCTCCCTATATCAATAGGTTTCATTTTTCATGATTGACTGGGGAAATGCCAAATATGTTCATCCTTTTTATACTGCAAAGTTTCCATATGTTGATAAATATTCACATTGCATAGGTGGTTAACTTGTGCCACAATTGATGATTAACCAGACAGCTTAATCCTGGCTAGATCATGTTTGAATTTCACTTGTCTAAGAATAGAGAATGGAGGCCTGCACAAACAGTTTAAACTTGGCAGGCCAATAGTTAGGCAAAGAAGCAAAGGGTCTCAACAACCTAATCTGAGCCCTGTAAGAAATAAGGGTAGACTTAGATAGGAGGGCAGCCAAAAGAAAAGAAAAGAATCAGGGTTTGCCAGTTCAAGTGCACCCAATAAAAATGAAGAAAAAATTCTAGGTATACTAGGTTGGGTAGGTAGTTTTGAAGGTACAAAGGCATGGTTTGTGAGCAATTTTCTCTTTAGAATGACTTGCCATCTCATAAAAGCATGGGGCACCATGGCAAGGTGGCTACATATCAAATGAAGCATGACTAACTCCCCTCCTCATCTTCCGAAAGAAACATTTACTAACACTTCCCCGAAAGGGTAAAGAGAACTGCTCATTACCCTTAGCCCCTTTAGCCTACTTCATTTCATAGAAAAACTAAGTGAGAAGATGTTTTACCTAGGCAAAACAAGCCACATTTCTTCTGTAAAAAGTCTTGATTTTATCTTGCCAAAGTTTCCTAAAGTTTCACCATTGATCATTCGTTCCACTCCCCTTGGCCTAATTTTTCACTTTATAAAACTTAACCTAAGCCATGCAAACCCCTCCCCCACAATCATATTAACCTACTGACCTTACTATATAACTTCTATGAATAGCTTCCCCCCCCGCCTTACTATATAAATACATAAAAAAACCCAAAAAAAAAGTACCAGCACCGTGGGCTGACTATAGCCATATTTTACATCTTTTTTTAGGGAGATATTGGCCCACCAAGGGCCCAATAGCAACCCTCCACACACCCATCGGGATTTATATAGCCTTTGGCTAAATAAATAGCCTAAACCCGCAATTTTTCCCGAAAAAAACCCACTTTTCCTAAGTCCGCGGATACATAGAAAAACATTACAAAACATGAAAATTAACGTGGGTCCGCCACTGTTAAAGACCGGCCAGCTTGATCACCCGCAAGCCATCTGATTGCGGCTCCCAGATGACGGTAGTCAGCGATTTCGGAAGCCCCCAACCTACCGAAGAATAGTGTTCGGGGGATGGGCGGTATTTCCGCCGAACCGAGGACGCGTGTCAAGCGCTCGGTATGTTCGGAGCCCCCTCCCCCGAATCCACTTTCCCCAAAAAGCGGTGCAATATTACCACTTACCACTAGCCCCTTCCCTGCTGACGTCATCCACCACGTCATCTGCCATGTCATATGCCATGTCAGCCTCTGTACCCACTAAACGACAAAATGACGTCATGTTGACGTCATCCAAAAAAAGCGCCCATAACCCGCCAAAGTCAAAATTTGCGGGTAAAAAGGGTAAATGTAATGTTTTTTTTACCATTCTCTGTTTATTTCCTCCGCGCACCTGTACATGCAAACTACGTCGAAAACACCATTTTCGACCATCCAAATCTGCCAACCAACAAGCACAATGTCCAACTCGGCCCCTCGACCCACCTGGTCGCCCGCAAGTCGTCCATTTCACCGAGAATACAAGTATTTACCATCAGTTCGCTCCTGACCCTATTTTCTGTCAATTTCTCTGTGAATTTAGCACCAACACCCACAATTTAAAGAAGAAAACACTGTGTTGTTGCCCACAAGTCCTCCATAAGCCTCTGAAGTACCAAATTCACTGGAAATCAATACAGCCATCTGAAATTGAGCTAGTTCGGCCCTATAAACTCCCCAAAGAGCCTTACAGGCCCTCTTTTGCCCACAATTGAAGTCCATTGTGCCAAAATCCCGCAGCTCCTGCTTCCCCAACGGATATCACTGCAAAGAGCCCAATTCAAGCCAACAAACCAGTTCTAACTGTGAAAATCCCAGGGAAATCTTTGAAGCCATCCTCTTGCTCATTTTTTTCCTGCACAGAGCTAGAAATTCCAATTCTAAAAGCAATACAGCTAAGCCATGGAAGGTCCAGTGGCCTTAAACATCACCCCCCTCAATGCACCCCACAAAGAGTTAGAGCATTTTCCCTTGGCTGATAAAGATTACCTAATCCAAGACCTTGAAGGTTTCCAAAACCATCTTCAAGCAGTCTGTGAGCTCAGAAACAATCACTTGAATCAAGAATATGTATGTGGTATTTGGGAATCAAACTTGCCCAGATATTACCTCCCCTCTGTGAACATCTTCCCTGAGATCATCCACCTCTGTTTTGAGAACTATGAGCCAACAAACAGAGCCATTAAAAGTCCATTCTGGACTTCTCTTTCTATATCACTCCTGACTCTATCAACCAGATGTTGAACTTTAAGCAAACACACAACCAGTTTCCTCTTACCATGAAGTACTTGCTGGATGAAGGTCCCAAACTCTCCAACACACAAATAGCCAGAGTTTCCAAAGTATTCATGATGGCAAATAGACAGCCCCAGCACCCACCTCCTTTTCATTATGGCTCCTTCACTGAAATGGGTAGGTTAGTGGTTGATATGATATCTTTTGTGTTAGGGTTCAAGACCAGTGAGCACATTGATGAAACCATACTGGTTATACTGTCCAATTTTACCCCGGGGCAGCCCCCTGCTATCAGGTATAATTATGCCAAGTTCATTTCCAATAAAATGAATGACCAATTGTTAAGGCTGGACAGGGAGGGAATCTTCAAATATTCCTCCTATATATATCATCTATTTTTATATTTCCAGCCAGATGTCTTCCAATTCCCCATTAGAAAATTGGACCACAAAGGGGAGAGGGGGACTGTTATTTTTTGGACTTCAGTATTTCATGATATACGCACCTCTCCCTACTCTTATTGTGAGTTTATTGATCTATTTGTGTACCCTATCTCTTGCCTCTTGATGAGAACTCCTCCTCCTAGACTAACACATGATATGAAGAAGATACTGCAGCTCTCCAAGAACTATAGAATAGGTGACTGGTATTTCTACTAGAATCACACTATTCTCGGAATATATGGGTATGAGCTCTGCCCCTACAGGTTGCCCAGATATGTGCCAATGAGACTGTTTGCCTTGGAATATTTCAGGAAATTCATCAACTCAGATCTGAGTCACTTCCATAGCACCAAGAAAAAGGCCGAATTGAAACTCAGATACCAATTAGGCCCCTTTGTTATGAACAAGAAAGAGGGATGGAAGGATGTTGATGACCTATTGGGTCAAACATACTGACTCAAGAGAAGATTTTGGTGGGTGCCCTTTGCCCCATATGGCTTCATCAATGCAAGAAGGATAAAATATAGGCTAGCATCCTATGAACACTGCCACATCCCTGACATAGAAAAATATGGCAACCAAGATGACTGGTTGGAGGGCACCCTAGTTGAAGAGTTGACTGAAGAAGAAAAAATGGAACAAACCATGAAAGATTTGGAAAAAACTCTTGACATGGAATCTTGTGGGCATTTGTCTTTCAAAAAGCCACAGCCAACTAGGGAGAGCTCATCAACTGCCACAACTGCACAACAGGTTGCCAAGGAAAGGACTACACTAGCAACAGGGATAGCAAAGGGCAAGGAGTTGCTAGTGCCATAACAAGAAATCATGGAAGAGCAACCTACTACTTCAAAGCAACACAGCCAAGGGGAAGCCCCTTCATCACAAACACAAGCACCAGAGGTACCAGCACTGCAGACTCCTCTTCCTAAGGAGAAAAGCAAGAAAAGGGACCGAGAAGAGACCACACCTGCAAGTGGGTCAATAGGTCAGCAAGAGGCCAAGAGGCAAAGAGTAGATCCTCTTGAAGGGGACACTGTGACATCACTGAGAGCCCAAGAGGAGAGAGATTCGTTAGCCAACAGAACTCTACAAGCTCTCATAGACAAGAAGGAGGGAGATAGCATGGAATGGAAGTCTCCTCCTCAAGATCACAAGCAAAGAAACCAGCAGACATCAAGCAGTCATTCAAGGATATTAAGGTTCAAAATGAGTCCTTAAGAATTCAATTGTATAACCAGTTTCTTAAGATGACACCCTCCAAACAGCATAGACTAATGGCAACCTATGACATGAAAGAGGAAAAAATGATTTCAGTCATTTCAAGGCCAAAGTTCAGCACCCCCAGTCTGCAGCTGACTACATAAGGACCAATATAGATGTCCTTGCCAAGGACGTTCACCCAATGGATCAAATCGAATTACACAAGCAAACAGGTGAAATGGTCTATGCCACACTCGCAGACAAAGCAATGTTGGCCCACCAATTGAAAGAATCACTAAGTAACACATCTGCTCAATTGGACTTAGAGAAGATCTCTTCTCTAGCCAAAGACAACCGCATAAAGGCTTTGGAGGAAATAATTGTTGAGTTGGGACATGATCCCAAGGATGCCAAGGCCACTAAGGCATTGATAAAAAAGGAGGAGGAGGATATTGTTGCCCTCAGAAAGCAGTTGAAGCTTCCTGTGACCATGCATCCCCAAACAACAGAGCTAGCACAAGAAAAGGCAGAAGACGATGTCATGGATCTATTAATAAGAATGAACCAAAGGCTGATACAGACATAGCAAGAGCTGGAGAAAGCATTACAAACTAAGCAGGGAGAGTCAACCTCCCAGCTACCGCAAACAGCTCCAACAATTGTCTTTGCTCCCACCACAGACACAGCAGCAACTCCTCCCACTGAACCACTAGTGACAACAGGTACTGAGACCACAGATGCTACAACAGCAACAACAAGAGAGCCTAAGGCCAGCATGAAAATGGAGGAAATGATGAAGGCAGTAAAAGAGCTAGAAGCTCAAATGTCAAAGCTTAGAGAGACAAAAGAAAAGCTAACCAAGCTAGAAGCGAACTATGACAAATAAAAAATGACAGTAGCAAAGAAGACCAGAGAAGTGAAGGCCCTGTAGAACAAGGTGAAAACACTGGAAAAGGATCTCACCTTACATAAACCTCTGGCAGATATCAAAATGATTTTGTGGACTAAGATTGTAGGCCTACCTCTTAGTCCTCTTATTTTGTTTGATGATGTCCTTGCTTACTCACTCCATCTATCTCTCGCTTCCTTCTTCAAGCACCTAAAACAAGTAAACAACAACAAACAACAAACGTGGCTATAGACAAATTGTATTTCAACCTACTTAACAAGTCAAGAAACATTAAGCCATGAATGAGTAAGATGACAAAACATGTAGGAAATCAATTGATACTTGCATATATTAATGTCAAAGAGAGATTACAACCATTTGTCTTGACGTTGCAGTCCTCCTCTAACAAGAACAGGTTCCCACACGCTTCTGCTAGAATTCCATTATGGTATCAATCAACAGTAGTTTTAAGGCTCTTCCCTTTAAGCTTCACTCCAAACCAAGTCACACTTCTCCCTCATACAACTAGATAGCTACAACTAGTAATAACTTGTTGTCTACTCCAAACCAAAATAGCATAAGCACACCAACATCAACAATAGCTTATGCTTGGGAAGAAGGGAGGTTTATATAGGAAAAATGGATGAAATATGGATCATCTCCTCATGGGGGAAGGGCTTATCCCTTGAGGTAGTTCCATCATTATAGGGGAAAGGAGCCCAAACTAACATCCTCAACCCCATCCAGCCAAACCATTTACCAGACTTCCGTTACGAAGCTTCTAGAGCTGGAAGCTTCGGCTCCAAATTTTAAAAAAAAATCCAAAATAGGACCGACGCAATTGAAGCATAGCTCAATCGCTCTGGTTGGCGCGAGGAGTAGTGCTAATATTTACACATCGGCGCAGGGGAGACAAAGGTCATTAGCATCAATCTTGTAAACTGGGAAAAACATAATTTTTAGGGACAATGGTGCAAAAGGGAATTGATCTGCTCATGAAGAGTGACACAATGGGAGTTTCTTCACAAAGGCAACGAATTTGGGGTTCACTATAGAGATCCTCCAGGATTAAGGAACGGGGAGTACAGGGACAATGACAAAATGTTGTGTAACATATTGCGCCTTATCATCCTCATACTGATGGGCAGAATGAAATTGTAAATAGAAGCTTGGGTAATCTTCTGAGAAGTCTTGTAGGTGAGCATCTAAAACAGTGGGATCAAGTATTGGCATAGGTAGAATATGTTTATAATGATTCTACTAATAGGAGTACAGGGCAGATTCCATTTCATATAGTATATGGAATGCACCCAAGAGGAGTGTCTGAATTGAGAGACTTGGGAAAATCTCAAATGAGAAGTGCTAAAGGAGAATATTTTGCTACAGAAGTTCAAGCAATACATGAACAGGTAAAACAACAATTACAGGACAACAACATAATATACAAGAGCAAAGCAGATTTGAAGAAGAGAGAAGTTAATTTTGAAGTTGGAGATTTGGTTTTAGCACACCTGAGGAAGGAAATATTTTCAAAAAGGGAGTATAACAAATTAAAGTTTAAGAAAATTGGACCATGTAGAGTCTTGAGGAAATTTTCTGCAAATTCATATGAAATTGAATTACCCCCTAATTTTGGAATATCTCTAATTTTTAATGTTGCTAACTTATACATGTATGAAAAGGGATAGGCAAATGACACAACAGAAGACAAAGAAGAACAAGAGGTGAATCGGGTAAAACAGTTACCTATAGCAAAGGCATTGCAACCATAGAAGATATTGGATAAAAGAGTGTTTAAGAAAACAAGGGGATAGGAGTATTTTCAGTACTTGGTCAAGTGGAAAGATCAACCAACTGTTGATGCTACCTGGTTAATAGAAACCATGCTACAGAAGTTGGGTCGTTCTGTAGAAGAGCTCATGGACAGGAGCCCATGAAGATTTTTGTTCTCAGGAGTCTGATTAAGGAGCATGAGGCTCGAAGACAAAAGGCTTCGAATTTATTCCAAAAATACAAAAAAAAAAAATTACAAGCAAAGGAGTGGGATCCTTTAGCTATCAATTTACAAAGTTCTCTAGATAGGATTTGAGCTAGGATTTAGGGATTGTGTGATTTTATAATTAATTCAAATTGTTTAGATTCAGTTGAGATTCTCGAGGAAAATATCAACCAAATTAGATATTATCTAAGATTAGGTAGATTCGATCCCTTGATTAAGGATCTGATTGTTAGAATGAAATGGTATTTATGTAAGTTCTGAATGATTGTAAAGGGATTTTCACTGATTTGGCTTGATTAGGCCGTATAAGATTAAGTTACAGAAACTGTATCTCTGTGTATTTGTGTATAACTGGTCAATCCCAGAGGCATTTTACTCCTTCAATATATCTCTGCGTTCTATTGATTTCTAGTTTGGATTTTGAATTAGAGTATGTAAAATCTATATTATATCACTAATCTTGTGGTTTTCCGCATTTTGAAATAATTTGGTTATGTTCTAAAAACATCAAAGAATATGGTTTGAGACAAGTTAAATGTAGCAGAGGTGTTAAGTTTGGCAGAAAAGAGAAAAGAAAACCTGACAAAATCGTGTTACCCAAAGGAGTCTAGAACCACCCGATCTACAGATCCAATAGATCTAATGGTCATCGCGTGTCAATAAGCTCATGCGTTAGTCAAGGAAGAAAAGTGGTTTTATCAATGAAACTGTTTATCGAGTGAAGAAAAAGTGGTAAGCTGTCTTTTAAAATTCTACGCGATTCCATTAATCGATTGACACGTAGCACTCGGGTGGAGAGAGAAAACCACTTTATCGGGTGGAAAAACACTGCGGAAGATCTTCGTCTAATATCATTGTTAATCGTTGGATAAGTGTGTTTTGATTAATGGTGGAGGATCACCAATTAGTTTTGTTGATCGGGTGAACCAGCAACCAATGGATTGAAAGGTAAGATCAATGGCGGAGAGTTAGCACGATAATGTTTGTGGAAAAAGCAGACGCAATAAGGAATTAAGCAAAAGTTTGAATTCCTATCGATTCCATAGAAATTGAAAGGTTATCATATTCCGAGTAAAATTAAGCAGTTCTGCTAATTTACAAAAATAGCCAATTTTGGAGGTAGATGACTGATACTCCAAAGGAAATCCAAGAAGAAGTTCCACCTGAAATTGCAGAAATCATTTCTGGATTTGAACGATTATCCATTACACTTGCACCTAGACCACCAAAATAGGAGGGGTAAAAAATAAAATAAAATAAAATCTTGGATAATGAAATTGGAAGAGATAATAGTTTATCAATTTTTATGCAATCCATGGACCAAATCCAATTGATGTGAAATTGTTAATTCAAATCCTTTCACACTGGGAGCACCTTGTAAATCTCCTTGTGCTTATAATTCTCAGTACATAGCTTTTACGTGATCTATGTAAAAGAAATCCATATTTTTTAGTCAAAGGCATAGTAGTACTTACATTATCAATCCTCATATATCACTTCATTCATAAAAGTAGTATGATTGAGAGAGAAAAACATATTCGATGAAACTCTTTCCTATACATAACTTTGTGGAACATGGGAATGAAACGCCAAAAGAATATTTAAAGCCTTTCACTAAAAATTGGTTGATAATTCCACATATTTTCCTGGTTTTTTTTTTAAGATCTTACAATCGATCCATAAAGAATTATGATCTCATTAGTTTCAATTCAGGGTATGACAGGAACATTAACAAGAAGGATGAGATCATCTCAGAGAATCAAGGACCATTGAAAACTCATTCGGAAAATTATGATGAAAGCAATATCAATTTTGAGATCAATTTGACTCTTCATTTCAACCAAAATGACGTATGGGACCTAAAAGATTGTTGTGAAGATCCATCACAAGGAATAAAACGAATATTGAGCAACGAAGAAAGACACCAATTCTTTGGGATATTTCTTTTATTGAAAAAGAATAAGAAAAAATAGAATCAAATTTTTCCTCAAAGTGTTTATTAGAATATTATCAGATCTCTTGGGTGAAATAATTATTTACAAAATATCAAAGATATGCAAAAGAGAATTTATTTCCTTTGAAAAGGAAAATATTCATTGAAATTTTACAAAACAAACTCGTTATGCTACTTTTACATATTTCCAATAAATGAACCATGTATGGGCGGTCCTAGTGCTACTAAGAATCCCATTGAATATTCTTATCCAAAAGGTTATTTAAAAGACAAAAAATGTTTTTTCCCAAGATTTGAAGGATTCAAAATCCTATTCATTAATGAATAGGGTAGTTTATATATGGAAGATCAAAACATATTTTCAAATTGAAAAACCTTCCTTGAATTGAGTTATTCCATTGGCTCCTGGATGTAATATTCTTAGAAAGATGAGTTATATGAATCGATCCAACTGTATTTGATCTATAAAGCAGAATTTTACTCTGCCTTGGAACTTATCTTCTACATTTTGTGATCAAAGCAAAAGACAATACATATTGCACAACAATTTTCGATCAAATACAAACAAAAAATTGTTGTAGAAATGAAATATCAATTCACTCTTTCAATAACTAAGCCTAGTTAGGTTCATGATCAATTTTTCTTGACATTTATTATCACATGAATCCATTATATGAACTCAACACATAAGGGATCATGATATCGGAGGGTTATTAACCACAACAGAAATTGAAGATCAATCTTTATGGGTCCCCTACTCATATTATTGACAAAGTAGATGATTATTTAGATCAAATCATCAACAAACAATTGAGCCAATCGAATTCCAAAAATCACTTGGAGATATGTTGTGGGATAAATTCCCCTAGGGTCTTGGGTTGATACCCTAGCAGACTGGAGGTTATCTATAGAGAGAAACATACATTCCATACAACCATGATGTTGGCGTACCTGAGGTCCTACGTTTGAGAAGAGCTTTCTGGGGTCCAAACCCTTCTTGGAGTTCCTTTTGCTCCTTTGACCTGCAAAACTATCAATTCAAGAAAGTACAACAGTATATGGACTAAACATCATAAAGAAACCATCTTCATATTATAATGAAAGGTAGTTAGTTATGCAATTAAACAACCATTCACATATGAATCATAACATGAATATCACAAACATGAAGGAGATTTATATCAGGAACAAAGACGTGTTTCTTTAATTATAGAAAAATAAATTACATAAATGAATAATTTCACCTGATTCTTCCTTTCGCAGGCTCCAAGCGGAACCATCTCCCAGATTCGTCCAGTCTCAAGCCTTTAACAAACTCCTTCCATGACTTACTCCATGATATCTCAAGTAGTATGAAGACATCAACACACACAAGGAAACAAGAGTTTCTTGTAAAATGGGGGAAGTGCAGGAGGCACTAGGATCTTCAGACCTGGTCAGGGAAATCTTTGCATAATAATCTTTCTCTCTCTCGTCTCCTCCCCTTAGCCTTCCCATTGAAGCCTTTTTATACTTCTCCCAAAGTAGTTTTTTAGTTGGGAATTCGTTGGGAACAGTTGGGCCATGGGCACTAACAAGTAATCAACAGGTGAAACCCATAATCTCCGCCCAAAACTAAGGAGATTTATTTATTTTTAAGTGTTTTAAGACATATATGCGGGTTGGGTATACACAGACCCGCGTATACACGCGTTTAGCTCAGGGCAATGTCGCCTATAGGGAATAAAACATTGTTTTTCTAAATTTTGGACCAGGTCTGGAAGGAGGGGTTGATTGCAGCATCACAAACCTCAAGAGTGAGATTTGGAGCTGTAACAAATGCCCCCTAATATATGAGGTCAAAAGGGGTACATGATGGCAGAAATGTATTAAGCAAGTCCATGGAAAGGAAGCCTGTCAAAAACTGAGAAGGACTTCACCAGAATTCAGCTTGCCAAGCCACAAAAGGAGATCAGAAAGAAACATTGTCTAAGGCAGGCATACCCATGTTCAGAGAAAGTACAGCATGTCTGCACACAAGCGGATCCACTAAGTATACAAGTATAAATGACTGGAAAATACATAATGGATCATTTGATCAAGATCGAACAAGTACATGTCTGAATGTCACATATAAAAATGTCAATGATGATGAAGGATGAAGCAGATCACTGATATCAAAGATTGATCCCAAAAAGTACCAAATGAACAGGATGGAATAAGATGGTACTACACTGCAAACTCAGGTGCCAACATATAAAATGTCGCCATGAATGATTGCAACATATAAGGTGAAGTGGTACCAACTAGTAGCAATAGGAGCAACTGTCAAGTGAACCAATGAATGTTGATACAACATGAGGTCTTCACCGACCACCGTGGTACATTTCTACAACATGGGAATAAGTGATCTGAAGTCGACCATGTGAGAAATCGTTTGATTACTGGTCAATTATGTATACCGTTAACAAACTTGAGACTCCTCACCGATAATGATGATGAGCGTCAAGGTACCCAATACAATATAACAAGTGTGAATAAATGAGCAGGAGTCGAACACCTGTAAGAATCTATCGATCAGGAGACAATGATGGTTTCCCATTGTCAAAAGTGAAGGATCTGCCACTAATGACTGCAAACCCTGAGGTACTGCCAAATGGACTCTAGATCTTTGCCCCATAGCAATGAGTTGAAGTTGGTAGGGAAATATCCGCTAGAAGGAAGGCATTGAGACATCCTCCATCAATCTAGCATGAATGTAACCTGTAGGCCAATAATGCAGAAGGAATCGGACGAAAAAGATGTAGTAACCCGACCGAAGTACATTTCCGGCGTACACAAGATGTGGCTAGCGCATGGCAGAAACCCTCTGAACCAACCAATAATGAAGGCTGACAGAGAGGCGAGGTATCCACCAATAGAGTCAAATGGAAACCAAGGTACTGCACAAATCCTAATGTGTGATAATGTAAGCTGATGTCGAACACAAGGGAAACCACTCAGTCCAAGACCCATGATATTGATCGATGCTGAGCACAAGGTGACGTATCAATAATGAAATAGGGCCAGGGTACAGCTCTAGGCCTGTCCTCAGAGCAAGATGTCGTCGTCGATAAGGACAAGACCTATCAACAAGACGTCAATAGAGACCTTCTCAAACCGGCACGAGTAAAGGACCAATATAACTGATGTGACGATAGACATAGTACTGACAACCAAGTGATGAGCCCCAAATTTGGTAGCAATTTGGGCTCATTTGGCCTAATTTTCATTGTTCAGTCCTTTTTCAAATCCATCATTCTCTATAGCTTATGATTTATTTTTAGTATGTTTGTGTCTTTGGTACGAATAAGGGAAGTTACTTTTCCTAGGTGGTTAACACGTGTCTATTTCAGGTTTTTGACATATATTGGAGCAAATTCAAAGCAATCATGAGTTATAAGGCAGCCAAGCCAGAAGTGAGGACCTGAAGGGGGGGTGCCTATGACATTCAATGACCCTTCCTCGGGATCCTCACCTCCAACTCCGAGCTCCAAAGACCACCAAACCGAATCTAGAAGGCAGCCAATCAGCATTTAGAAAGGGATTGTTTGACTCACAGTTTGACAGCCGAGTTCCACAGATTGAGGAAGCCAGTTAGGTCCCTCGTGATCTATAAATGTTGAGGCCTCAACCTTCGTAAAAAGACTTTTGAAACTATTGTGTACTTTGCACCTCAGTGCTGCAGCTCTATTTTGTTCTTTTGTAGCCATTTTTGGCATGACTGTTATGATTATTCTTGGATAATGAGAAGCAGTTTGGTTTCCTATCAAATCTGAGTTTTTCATAGGAGCCAAAGCTCTCAGGGTTGGGCCCAACCTGAGAGCCTAGGGCCTCCTTTTTGTATTGTGACTTTTCCTTTACGTATCACTGTTTTCCTTTATGCATTTGAACACCTTTCTGCTAAGTAGATTTCGTTATGTTGCTGGAATAGATCACTGTTTATGAATGACTTTGGTTTAGGTGTTTTGGTAGGATAATAACAGCAAGATTTCCAAGAAAAAGGGACAACCACACTCCTGGTTTCACCTCGCCCTTATTGGATTTGGGGCTGGAATTGAGGAACAGTGCTGCCTCACAAAAACACTAGTTTGCTTTTTATGCTCTTAGTGTGCTTGTTTTATTTGCAGAGATTAGTCATGGGTTTGGACATCTGAAATGTTCTTTACATAGATGGTGTACAAGGTTTTCTTCCCAAATAAAGTTGTTGCTCATTTATGTTGTTGATGGTTAGACTAGACTAGTTTAGGATTGGATCATTTGCAGGTATTTGTTGATTTGATTAAGGCCCACCGTGCAGGGCATCTTCTTCCTTCATCCATCCTCCCAAAGTATCATCTAAGCCTCCTATTCTATCTCGTAGCTAAGCTGCCCGGTTCCCATCTATCCTTTGTGTCCACGAAACCTTACCTCCTTACTCATCATTGCCTTAGCCGTCTTCAAGCCAAGTCAGCCTTCTACACCTCTTCATCGATCCACCCACCAGTCCTTAGGCCATTTTTAGACCCCTATCCTACCTCTAGATCCATCCATGCACCTTCCCTCACTCATCCACCTCCTAAAAACCGACTTCCAAACATCCTGTAGAAGTTCTGAAGTTTCTTGTAGAAATCCTGGAACATCCTGTAGAACCCCTGCAGACTTCTTGTAGAAGCTCACAAGTGAGGTTTCCTGATATCCAAACCTTGTGAAACTCTGGGGAAGAGTGTTAGGGACTCCTTAGACCCTCTCTGAGCCTTTCCAACCATTTCCAAGCATTCATCTTCCTTGATCCACCCCTGCACAGTAAAGCTCAGTTCAAGCATATGCATGTGAAAATCGACACTTAACCAAAAAATACAAAAAGATGCTTTCTTAGGACAAAGGTAGCTCAAACACATGTCTTTTACCTTACTAGAAGTAATGGCATCTCTTTTAGTAGTTTGCATTCTCATCTATGCATCCGTAGGACTAGCTGGTAGAATTAGGGTTCGCTAGGGTTTGCGTTTCTTTTTTGGCTTTTAGTTTCTTTTTCGCAAGTAGATTAGCTTCCTTTGAGTTAGCTTTCGTTCATCACTTAAAAGCTTCTTCTGAGGACTCATAGAAGTTGGCTAAAGCCCCTAGCGGACTTGTGCCGGCTGACCAAGTGACAGTTGCGGCAAGAGCTAGTACTTGTGCATACAGCACCGTCGCTTCCAAGTTTGTTACAAACAACCGGGTTGATAAAAGTAAAGAAGGGAGTACCAGGAGTTGCAGCATTATTGCTGCAATACTGGAGCCCACCATATTTTTGGCGCCATTGCTGAGGAAGCATCAGAGTATTGGTGATTGTTGCTTTTCTTCTATTTTCTACTACAAACTTCTGCTAACTAGTTTATTTCATCTCCATTCTGCAATTTCATTTCCGTAAGAGTAGAGTAGACATTTCCTGCTTTCATAGATTAGCATTCAAATTCCGCAATTTCAATTTTGCAAGCATAGATTAGAATTTCTATTCTGCAAGTGTAAATTAGCATTTCAATTCCGCATTTTCCTTTCAGTAAGATAGTTAGCTGCAGTTCAACCTATTTTAGTTTTGCAGGTACAAGAAAAATATTTCCATTTCATGCCTCGTAGGAACAGATATAAGACCGGGAAATTCTTACCCAACACCCCCACCACATCACTGAGTCAACTTTCTCTTTTCTATGGTGACAGTGAGCCAGAAGAACCTATAGGTGAACCTCCTGAGATATACGAAGATCCTATAGCAGAAGAAGAGTTAGAAACCATTACGTCTGAAGCCATGGCTGAAAACCGAAACGGTAGAAGAGAAGATGAGAGAATAGAGAGTGCCTTTCCCATTCGAGAGACCAATGGAGACATGAAAATGAAAAACATAAGTCCCTCTGCACTACCTCATTTCCATGGTCTAACTACTGAGGACCTTCATACCTTCTTGTTTGAGTTCGTTGTCCTTTGTCGAACTTATGACTATGCTGAGGATGAGCAAAAGCTGAAACTCTTTCCCTCTACCCTCAAGGATGCAGCATTACGCTAGTTCATGGGGTTACTTGGAAACAATATCACCACTTGGGCTCAAATGCAACAAGCTTTCAACACCAAGTACAGAGACTACTATAGGTCCAAGGAAACTAAGGGAGAAATCTTTTGGATGACCATGGGCAGTGATGAATCTTTGGAAGACTATGAGGAAAGGTTCCAACTCAGTTATAAATGAGCCAGGTGCACACTTGACCCGGAATATCTGAAGTTGGTTCTGCTCCGAGGAGTCCCTGAAGACCTTCTGGACACCCTTAACCTGCTAGCTGGAGGAGATATCTACCAACTACCTTATGAGGACATAAAGACTGTGTTTAGAAACCATTCTAGGGCAGCTCGGAAGAGAGGTAGGGGAAGTCATCTCTCAGCTAGCACCTCTCTCTCCAAGCATGAGTTTGCTAACCAAATGGAAGATCTTAAGAGCGAAATGAGACAGACCATTGCCATGAAACTTGATACCTTCCGAATTCAGCAGAAGAAAGAAGAAGCTGAGAGGGCCTTGGCCATTTTTTGTCCTAGATGCACGAGGAAGCACCCCAAGAATGGGTGCCCATTACACTCAGTAGAGGTATGTTTTGTGTGTGAGGAAGACCATCCCACCAACCAATGCCCTACCTTGCCTGGATTTAAAGCCATGTACCTAGGGACAGAGGTGGCTACTGAACCTCTCTACTTCCTCAACCAAAGGAGGCCTCATGGACCCAGACCTTATCGGCAAGGAATGCAAGGGTCATCCCAAGCTTATTACCACCCCAACCAACCTGCTCATATGCCTTCTTGGGGTCCCCCTGCTCATCCTTCCTGGTCCGCACCTCCTCCATGGTCTTATCCATCTCCATACCAAACTCAACCTCCTTCTCAAACGTTTCACTCTCATGCCCAGCCACAACCTCAGTGGAATGCACCTCAACCGGGGTGGAGGCCCCAATACAACACTCCTCCCGCCATTCTGCCTCCACTAACTCAACCCCAACCATTACCTCCTGCTCCTCCAAGACAACCCCAGGTGCCTGCTCAACCGAACCCGAACCCCAACAACAGACAGGCCCAACAGGTATATACTAGGGAGACAACATGCCCTACCTATGCTGTGGAGATCCAGGAGATCAACCTGCGATCTGGGAAAGTCCTTCCAGAATGCCAACCTCCTCCCTTAGAAGAGGAGGAAGAGAAACAGGAAAGTGAAACCCAAGCCATTCCACCCTTTCTTAAGCGACCACACAGCCCAACCCAGAGGAGGATGAGCTTCTGGGAGAACTCAAGCAGTTGTGTGTGAAAATTCCACTTCTCCAGGCCATCAAAGATGTGCCAATATACAACAAATTGATTAAAGAGAAGTGTTTCAGGCACCCAGGCAGGCGAAAGAAAGATGCCTCGACCATCAATGTCATAGGACAACTGTCCGATCTCATGTTGGGGCAAGTAATCTATCCAAAGTATTTGGACCCTGGGAGCCCTGTAGTTGATGTCCACATCAATGGCACCATTATACCCCACACTCTGATTGATCTAGGGGCTGCCATCAACGTGATGACCAGGGACACCATGCTTAAGCTCAATCTTCAGAGTTCCCTAAGAAAGACTTCGACAGTGCTAAAATTGGCAGATCGCTCCACCGTGACTCCCGAAGGGATTGTGGAGGATGTCCTGGTCTCTGTAGACTCGTGGGAATACCTTGCAAACTTTTTGGTCCTCCAGCCTAAGGAAAAACTCACAGGTTATCCCCTCATTTTGGGAAGGCCTTGGCTGGCCACTGCAGATGCTTACATCAGTTGTCGAGCCGGAAGCATGACCATCAAAAATGGGCCTATGTCCAAGCAACTGGTCCTATACCCTCCTGCCCAACCTTCGCTAGAACATGACTTACCCCTCTGGTTGGAAGAAGGAGAAGAGGATGAGGTCTACTCTGCACCATTATGCACAGTAGAGGCCACCAAGGGAGGTCCTCCAACCGAGGATGATTTTATTGAAAACTTAATCCAAAATCCTCCCCCTAGTGAGCTATCCTTGGAAGAATTGGTGGAAGACACCCAGGCCAATGCCTTAGTGGACCTAAGTGCCACTAATCCGACCAACCCCAGAGCTAAGAATGTGGAGTTTGGCCTTGAGAAGACCTTGAAGATAAGCTCCTCTCTCTCTCCCTCTCAGGAAAAGGAGTTATGTAGTCTCTTGACCCGCCATTTGGAGGCCTTTGCTTAGAGCTACAAGGAAATGAAGGGAATCCATCCCTCAGTCTGTACCCATCATATCTACATCAAGGAGGACTGTAAACCAGTTAGGCAACCCCAGAGGAGGATGAATCCAGTCCTTAAAGACATTGTTAAAGAAGAGGTGCAAAAATTGTTGGATGCGAGATTCATCTACCCCATCTCAGATAGCGAATGGATTTCCCCTCTAGTGTTGGTGCCCAAGAAAAATGGGAAATGGAGAATCTGTGTGGACTATAGAGAGTTGAACAAAGCCACCAAGAAAGACCACTTCCCTTTACCTTTCATAGATCAAGTGCTGGATGGTCTGGCAAGGAAGAGATTGTTCTCTTCCAGATGGGTTCAGTGGGTACAAACAGTTCAAATCAGCCCGGAGACCAAGATAGACCACTTCACTTGTCCATGGGGTACCTTTGCCTACGTGTCCTTCCCTTCGGGCTATGTAATGCCCCTGCCACGTTCCAGAGGGCTGTGTTAAGCATCTTTGCCGAGTTGGTCCATGATTCGGTAGAAATCTATATGGATGACTTTACTCCTTACGGGTCTAGCTTCCAGGAAGTCTTATCCAACTTGGGAAAAGTTTTGAGTAAGTGCATCGAGATGAACCTGTCCCTCAGTCCTGAGAAATGTGAGTTCCTGATGACTGAAGGGACCATGTTAGGCCATACCATCTCTCGCCAGGGGTTACAGGTGGATCCCAATAAAGTTGCTATCATCAAAAGGGTCCCACCTCCTCAAAAGGTGAGAGATGTTCGAAGTTTCCTAGGCTTAGCAGGATATTATCATAGATTCATTAAAGACTTTAGTAAGCTGGCCTCGCCATTATTTGGCCTCTTAGAAAAAGATGTTGAGTTCAAATGGTCGGATGACTGCCAGAAGGCTCTGAATGAGTTGAAGGATAAGTTGGTGTCTGCTCCAATTCTAAGAGGCCCAAACTGGGCCCTACCTTTCCACATCCACACGGATGCCTCGAACAAAACCATAGCGGCAGCCTTAGGACAAGTTGAAGAAAAACTCCCACATGCTATATACTTTGCCAGTAAAAACTTATCCAAGGCAGAAATGAATTACACAGTAACTAAGAAAGAGTTCCTGGCTGTGGTCCATGCCCTGAACAAGTTCCGACACTATATCACTGGCTATCAAACATTTGTACATACTGACCATGCTGCAATCCGATATTTAATGAATAAGCCTGATGTGAATTCTCGTATTATTAGATGGTTACTTTTATTGCAACAGTTTGATTTGACCATCATTGACAAACCAGGTAGAGAAAATGCTGTTGCTGACTTCTTGTCTAGACTGGATTTGCCTGTAGGTGAAGAAGGAACAGTGGACGACCAGATGCCAGATAAGCATCTGTTTGCTATCTCAGTACTCTCCCGATGGTTTGTTGATATAGCAAAATATTTGGTCTCAGCACAGTTCCCTCCGCATCTATCCTCGAAGGAGAAGAGCAGAATCGTGAGAAAAAGTGCCTCATTTACTTGGATCAGGGGCAACTTGTTCAAACTTGGCCCTGATTAGATATTAAGGCGTTGTGTAAGGAAGGAGGAAGTCTTTGACATCCTCCTGACTTGTCACGATGGGCCTTGTGGAGGACATTTTGCAGCCAAGAGGACTGCCTTCAAGATTCTACAGGCAGGCTACTATTGGCCCACTCTTCATGAAGATGTCAAAAGATATATCAGCCAATGTGACCGATGCCAAAGGATGGGGAAACCAACCCCAAGGGATGAAATGCCTCTCCAACCTTAGGTGACTCTTGAGCCATTTGAGAAGTGGGGTATGGACTTTGTGGGCCTTATCAACCCTCCTTCAAGGCAAAAGTCTTACATCAGTGTGTGCACAGATTATCTGACAAAGTGGGCAGAGACCAAAGCAATCAAAGAAGCAACAGAAGAGAAGGTGGCTGAGTTCTTAAGAGAAAACATTTTCTACAAATTTGGCTACCCAAGAGAGACAGTCACCGATCAAGGAAGCCAGTTCACCTCCAATTTGATTGAAGATCTGCTTGCTCATCACAGAATCAAGCATAGGACTTCCACCCCATATCATCCTCAAGCGAATGGGCAAGTGGAAGTCACCAACAGAGCATTAGAGGGGATCTTGACCAAGGTGGTGAGCAGCAACAGAAAGGATTGGTAGATCGCCTGGTTGAGGCCACTTGGGCCTACAACACCACTTGAAGACCACAACCAGTTTCACACCCTATGATCTGGTCTATGGAAAGAGAGCTTCGCTGTCAATCGAGTTTGAGTACAAACACATTGAGGATGGCAGCTCAGCTGGACCTAGATCTCAGCATGCTCAAACAAGAAAGGTTTAATGCAGCTGAATGGTTGGATGAACTTCGAATGCAGGCCCTCCTCCACTCAGAAGTGACTCAACTTCAGAGGAAGGTGTGGCATGACTGGCACCTCAATGACAAACAATTCCAGCCGGGAGATTGGGCGTTGCTATATGATTCCAGACATAAGGATTTCAAGGGAAAATTGAGAACGAGGTGGCTAGGACCATATGCAGTGGAAAAGTGTAATGATAATGGCTCTATTCTTATCTAAACTATTGATGAAGAAGCCATCCCCATGCTCGTCAATGGGCATCGACTCAAGATCTACAGGAAGCCTCTTTCAAGGCAAGAGTTCGTCAAAACTATGGAAAAGTCAGTGCTGGTCATAAAGAAGGGTTCTACCTCTGTTTTGGGCACACCCTGAGCATCATTTCATATTCTTAAAATAATATATATATATATATATATATATATATATATATATATATATATATATATATATATATATATCCTTGGGTGAAAACCTTTCTGAGGCGCCCAAGGCAGGTAGTAGGAGTGAAAACCTCATTGAGGCGCTCCTGTTGTCTCTCTAAAAAAAAGAGAATGGGAATAAAAAGATCCTTGGGTGAAAACCTTTTCAAGGCGCCCAAGGCAGGCGGTAGGGGTGAAAACCTCATTGAGGTGCCCCTGTTGTCTCTTAAAAAAAAAAAAAAAAAAAAGAAGAAGAAGAAAACAAAAGAAAAAAAAAAGAAAAGGAAAAGAGAAACAAGAAGAAAAAAATCAGCTGATCTTTGAAAGTGTTGCAGGTTGCAGGTATACAACGCACAAAAGGAGGACTGCCAACTCAAAGACAAGGGTTCCTATCAAGCTACCAGACAGCCTCTCATGCACATCCACCATGAACACTCATTTTTGCAAAGTTTGGGCACAATCGGATCATGGTTCGGCCTTCTACAGGAAGCTACAGGACTTTCTACAGGAAGTTTTGTATTTCTACAGGAAACTTCCTGTAGAACGTTTGGGTGGGCCAGAATCAACTGCGAGGAAAGATACAGAGCTTTAAGTCGACTGAGGGGGCATGCAACCACCCTTTTCTGTCATCCCCCACTCGCTCCACCTCTTTTCACCACCACCACTCCAATCTGAGCAAGCATACCTGCACATGCAACGAGAACTCTGTTTTTCAAATAAGGAAAATTGTGTTTCTTTTCAATCTCAGAAACAAGGTCTCCCGAGGCTCGAGCACTCACCTGTTAGGCGACCTCAAGACCTTTCACCTGTGCAATAGGACTCAAATTATGTCAGCATGCACCCCAGGAGGAGAAACAGCTACAAGATGTCCTACAGGAATCCTGTAGCAGCTGATCTAGCTGGAGTACCTGCCACGAAGACACCAGCAGCTCACATAATCGGTGCATGCCATGTCCGCCACTAGAGGAACGGGTCTCTAAGACTCTCAGCCAATAGCAGCCAATACAGGGAAGCTCCAGCACTTGAACACAGAGCAGCAGCACGCAGATCCGGCATCCATCGTCTTGAACATTGGAAGAAACCACGTCCACGGCCGCACATGTAAGTAACTAAGCTTATTTCGTCCAATCGCATGAACTGTACTCTGAATATGCACAACTGTGGAAACAGGTGGATTGAACAAGGATGGTTGCTACTCAACTAGCCACCACCGCCAGTCAAGCAGCCTCGTAGGATCTGAACTGGATCGATTTTGCTGAAAGGATGGATAATTGGCACGTGGGAAGTGTCTAGTCAGGAAGAGGCGGAGGTATGGCAAGAATGGTGGCGGTAAACACAGCGGAGAGAATTCGGCGGTCAGGGGCACGCTGGGATATGATTGCGGTGATGTTCGCTAACGGATCATCAGGGACAGCTCAACCCCATGCCATGAATTCCGCAGTAATTCAAAATCGACTGGCTAACACTTATGATGCACTGCGGTCATTTATGAAGCAACCATTTTCCAGTCGAATGTGCATCTTCTTTCCTCTGCAAGTGGTTAACCCGAATTTTTCAACCTGTTCGAACGTCTTGCTGCCGCTCAGACTGGTCCCGCGCTGTAGTAAACTCCTCTGGAAGCCGAGAATGAACTTCTACAGGAAACTCAACATCCGAAGCAGTACAGACCATTCACGTCGAGGGTGGCGAATTTCGGCGAGGTAGGCAGAATTTAACCTCCCCATGCAAAGAATTTTTTAAAAGGTGGTGCAATCGACGTAGAAAAGGGGTAGAGAAATTTAAGTGCAATTCTGTCTGGTTTTATATATGCGTCGCTGCTAAAATCGTCATAGTCATCTGCATGAGCAACTTTCTTCATGCATGAATGAAAACTCCTTCCTGTAGAGGGTGATACCCTGCCGAAACACTGTCAAAATTGTAAATTTTATGCCGCTGAGTGTATAACGGAGACGTAGCTCTGCGCTCCGAGTGAAAATTCTCGAAATCCTCCTTCTGTACATCTGAGCAGGCAAATTCAGCAGGGTAATCGACCAAAAAGTTTTTTTCCGCTCTAAGGAAAGAATCCACCCAGAATTCTCAGTCTGAGAGCGCAAACACAGAATTTGACCATGCCGGGTGTGTTCATTCGAAAGGAACCGTCAGATTCAAAGAAGTTACACCAGCAGCAAAGCAAGCTGCCAAAACAGGGGATGATGGGATTGCCCCAACGCTCAGGGAAAAACGACTACAGAGCAGGGCAGAACGGACTGAGAAAGTCCAGGACAGTAAGGGCACCCCTAAGGCTACCTCGGCCAAGATGAAAGAAAAAGTTCCCTCGGCCAAGCAGGCTAAAACTGTGCCCTCGATTCCTACAGGAAAGCAGCAGGGTACTCCTACAGGA
Organism: Pinus taeda; assembly: GCA_000404065.3. Classification (NCBI taxonomy): domain Eukaryota; kingdom Viridiplantae; phylum Streptophyta; class Pinopsida; order Pinales; family Pinaceae; genus Pinus; species Pinus taeda. Next base: position 35,943 of record APFE030841260.1, on the reverse strand, counting down.
AAGCAACAACGTACTCGTACAGGAAAGCAACAAAGTGCTCCTACAGGGAAGCAGCAGAGTGCTCCCACAGGGAAGCAGCAGAGTGCTCCTATAGGGAAGCAGTAGAGAATTCCTTCAGGAAAACAGCAAGGTCTTTCTACAGGAAAATTGAAAACGGCTTCTACAGGAAGCCAGAAAGCAACCGCTACAGGACTTTCTACAGGAAGTCCGAAAGGAGGACAACAGAAGGAGAAATCGGTTGAAATCCTAGCTAGGGAGGCAGCTGCTGTGCTGGCCGCTCTAAGAACCTCTCCCAAGCCAAAAGAAAAATGAAAAAAGGAGACTCCTCTATATTTCAAAGCAAGAAGGAGTGTGAGAATTAACACTGGCAGACCCCAGCCTCCATCTAAAGAACCAATCACTATTGTGGATACCCCTACCATGCCAAGGGATAAATCCCCCTCCAAAGCCTCCATTACTTATGAGCGGGGGAGCCCAAAAACATCTTCATGGAAGGACATAATGGAGAAGTTAAGCTCAGAAGCCTCTCTACAGGATGTTGAGGCTATTCTACAAGAAACTCGGGCTAGGTTGAAAGAAGCATAGCAGATGGAGGAGAAGGCAATTGAGTCACCACAAGAGGAGGAGGGAGCAGCCAAGTCACCACTAAAGGAGGAGAAAACTGATGTTATCATGGAACCAAGCCCACAGCTCAACTTAGGCTCTTATTATAACTTTTTGGAAGCAGGCAGAATTATTCCCCTAAAGTTTACAGTGCCACTGTTTTTAGCACTAGAAGAAGAACGGGTACGAACCCACACGTGGATGAGGATAGCTAAATCTAAGGGAGTAGCAGATATTGGGCCTCTAGAGGAAAAGCTCAAGGAAGCACAAAGAGAATTGGCAAGACTGAGGTATGTGGAAAGCTCCTAGCAAGCCAAGTTGAGAGAAGAGAATGAGCTGCTCAGACAGCAGCTCCAGCTGCAGGGACAGAGGAAAGAAAAGGACATGGCAGCCAAGGATCCCTTAGCAGAGCCTCAAGGAAAAGAAGAGATGCATGTTGATCTTGGGGATTTCAACCAACAGCTACAGGAAAGGGGACTGCAGGCAGATATGGAGATACAATCCCTAAGATAGCAAGTGTAAGAAAAGGAGGCACAGCTGGCCTGCATGGCCAGTTGGGAAATGGAAGCACTACAATGTCGGCAGCCGGCCAAATCTTATGGCCTGTAACTAAGGGACTAGTGGCTGTAGTTCCAAATCAATACATTGGCACAGAGGGGTATCTCTCACATCCAAAACCCCCAGCAGTTCACAGATTTATGTAACACCAGTTCATTGGAGGATAGGGCCAAACTTTTAGAGTTTTACTTCCATAATTTGGCCCTTCTAGACATCACTTCGTGGGACCCGAACACAGCAGTAAGGGATATGCAACTGATGGCAATGACCTCATGGTTAAACCACGAAGAGAAGAGAGTAGTTGAGGTAAAGAATGTCATGGACCGGGAGTTACATGAACCACTGCTGATTAGAGCAGAAACAGGGAACCACACAGCACTGATAGCTTCTCACCAACACCTAGCAACCAATTCTCAGGGTTTATTAGAGTACATGGATCGTCAGGCCCAGGCCATAGCACACTTCGAGGATATGGAGAGGTTACTAGGGGACAATTGTGTTCATGCTTGCACCCGTAGGTGGAACACATTGTCCCACGGCCTCAAAATTCGAGAATATCACACTCCAACTCGGATGAGGGAGGCTTTGGCACGGGTACCTCTCTACAAGAAATCCATGCAGAACTTCCAAGCCAATTGGATAGGCCTCAAGCTAAGTCCACCCTTGCTTTTGGGACTGTTAGAGGGAGGTACAGAAGAGGAGGAGCATAAGCAGTGGGAATAAGTGGAGAGGAAGGCTGGATTCCATGACAGTGTGGAAGACACTACTTCAGAAGCTTGGGATGTGCGAGTGGCCATCAAAGCAATGAAAGACGAGGAGTTGGACTAAGTTGCTCAGAGGATGAGCAACCCTTTTAGCAGGGGGGTGATGATGAGCCCCAAAATTGGTAACAATTTGGGCTCATTTGGCCTAATTTTCATTGTTCATTCCTTGTTCAAATCCATCATTTTCTATAGTTTATGCATTATTTTTAGTATGTTTGTGTCTTTGGTATGAATAAGGGAAGTTACTTTTCCTAGGTGGTTAACACGTGTCTATTTCAGGTTTTTGACATATATTGGAGCAAAGTCAAAACAATCATGAGCTATAAGGAAGCCAAGCCTGAAGTGAGGACTTGAAGGAGGGGTGCCTACGACATTCAATGACCCTTCCTCGGGATCTTCACCTCCAACTCCAAGCTCCAAAGACCACCAAACCGAATCTAGAAGGCAGCCAATCAGCATTTAGAAAGGGACTGTTTGACTCACAGTTTGACAGCCGAGTTCCACAAATTGAGGAAGCCAGCTAGGTCCCTCGTGATCTGTTGAGGCCTCAACCTTCGTAAAAAGACTTTTGAAACTATTGTGTACTTTGCACCTCAGTGTTGCAGCTTTATTTTGTTCCTTTGTAGCCATTTTTGGCATGACTGTTATGATTCTTTTTGGATAATGAGAAGCAGTTTGGTTTCCTATCAAATTTGAGTTTTTCATAGGAGCCAAAGCTCTCAGGGGTTGGGCTTAACCTGAGAACCTAGGACCTCCTTTCTGTATTGTTACTTTTCCTTTACGTATCACTGTTTTCCTTTATGCATTTGAATATATTTCTGTTAAGTAGATTTCGTTATGGTTGCTGGAATAGATCACTGTTTATGAATGATTTTGGTTTAGGTGTTTTGGTAGGATAATAACAGCAAGATTTCCAAGAAAAAGGGACAACCACACTCCTGGTTTCACCTCGGCCTTATTGGATTTGGGGCTGGAATTGAGGAAACAGTGCTGCCTCACAAAAACACTAGTTTGCTTGTTTATGCAATCTTTTAGTGTGCTTGTTTTATTTGCAAAGATTAGTCATGGGTTTGGACATCTGAAATGTTTCTTTACATAGATGGTGTACAAGGTTTTCTTCCCAAATAAAGTTGCTGCTCATTTATGTTGTTGATGGTTAGACTAGACTAGTTTAGGATTGGATCATTTGCAGGTCTTTGTTGATTTGATCAAGGCCCACCGTGCAGGGCATATTCTTCCTTCATCCATCCTCCCAAAGTATCCTCTAAGCCTCCTGTTCTGTCTCATAGCTAAGCTGCCCGTTTCCCATCTATCATTTGTGTCCACGAAACCTTACCTCCTTACTCATCATTGCCTTAGCCGTCTTCAAGCCAAGTCAGCCTTCTACACCTCTTTACCGATCCACCCACCAGTCCTTAGGCCATTTTTAGACCCCTATCCTACCTCTAGATCCATCCATGCACCTTCCCTCACTCATCCACCTCCTAAAAACCGACTTCCAAACATCCTGTAGAAATTCTGAAGTTTCCTGTAGAAATCCTGGAACATCCTGTAGAACCCCTGCAGACTTCCTGTAGAAGCTCACAAGTGAGGTTTCCTAATAGCCAAACCTTGTGAAACTCTAGGGAAGAGTGTTAGGGACTCCTTAGACCCTCTCTGAGCCTTTCCAACTATTTCCAAGCATTCCTCTTCCTTGATCCACCCCTGCACAGTAAAGCACAGTTCAAGCATATGCATGTGAAAATCGGCACTTAATCAAAAAATAAAAAAAGATGCTTTCTTAGGACAAAGGTAGTTCAAACACATGTCTTTTAACTTACTAGAAGCAATGGCATCTCTTTCAGTAGTTTGCATTCTCATCTATGCATCAGTAGGACTAGCTGGTAGAATTAGGGTTCGCTAGGGTTTGCGTTTCTTTTTGGCTTTCAGTTCCTTTTTCGCAAGTAGATTAACTTCCTTTGAGTTAGCTTTCGTTCATCACTTAAAAGCTTCTTCTGAGAACTCATAGAAGTTGGCTAAAGCCCTAGCGGATTTGTGCCGGCTGACCAAGTGATCGCTGCGGCAAGAGCTAGTACTTGTGCATACAACACCGTCGCTTCCAAGTTTGTTACGAACAACCGGGTTGATAAAAGTAAAGAAGGGAGTCCCAGGAGTTGCAACATTATTGCTGCAATACTGGAGCCCATCAATAGCCCCTTGCTGTCAAATATGACTATGCCACTTTCATTGCCAACAAAATCCATGATCAATTCTTGAACCTGGATAGAGAAGGAGTCTTCAAGTACACATCTTTCATATACCACCTTCTGTGATATTATCATCCAGACAACGTTTCCTTTCCCATCAAGAGGTTGGACTCAAAGGGAAATCGAACGTCTATGATCTTCTGGGCCTCAGTCTTCCATCATACCTATGAGTGCCCTTATACCTACGATGAGTTCATTGACTTATTTGTTCATTCGGCATCCACTCTGTTAATAGGAGCTCCCCCTCCTAGAATCTATGGTGACATGAAAAGGATTCTACAGCTCTCCAAACAGTACAAGATAGGTGACTGGTACCTATACCAAAATCACACAGAAATTAGAATATATGGGTGTGAACTTTGCCCTTTCAAGCTGCCCAAATATGTGCCGATGATATTATTTGCATTAGAATATTTCAGGTAGATCATCAATGCAGACTTAATCCATTTTTGTAATGCAAAGAAGAAAGCTCAGTTGAGAATCAAAAACCAGTTAGGCCCTTATGTCATCCATTCTAGAGATGCCTGGTAAGAAGATGAGAAGTTTTTAGGAGACCACCTTAAATTGAAGAAAAGTTTTTAGTGTGTGCCATATGACCCAAATAGTTTTATAAGTGACAGAAAAGTAAGGAACATTCTATCAGTGTATGTACATCATAGCATCCCAGAAATTGAATAGTATGCAAAACAAGATGAATGGGTAGAAGGGACCTTAATAGAAGAAATTAGTGAACAGGAAAAGATGGAAAAAGCTATGAAAAATCTTGAAGAAACCCTTGACCTGGACTCTTTTGGACATGTGTCTTTCAAGCTGCCTCAACAATAAGGAGTTGGAACATCCTCTGCTGGAACTTCTTAGCAGCCTGTATAGGAAACTAGTGCACCAGTGGCAGGAATCTCCAAGGGCAAAGAAGTGGCAAACACAGAGTAGCCTGTAATGGCAGATCAACAAGAACAAATTCCTCCAGCCCAAGCTAAAACAACAGGAATTCCAGCATTGCAAACTCCTATAAATGAGGAAAGAAACAGGAAAAGAGACAGAGAAACCACTCCCCCCACAGGTGGGCCTGCAGAACAACCGGGTGCAAAGAGACAAAGATTGAATCCCCCATTAGAAGATGAAATTATTGAAGAAACCACTGACAGTCTAAGAGGTGAACGATTAGTCAGACGACTGACTTCCCCAGTGATAGAAACATCAAATAGCTCACATAGGCAGGAGCTAAAAAGGCAGCACAGTGTAGAAGTTTCATCCACTAGGCCACAAAGCAAACAGGCCTCAGACATCAAAAGGACATTCACAGAGATAAAGGCAAGGAACGACCCATTAAGGCTTCAAATTTACAACCAGCATCTCAAGATGGCCCCCACAAATCAGCAGAGATTAATTTCAGCCTATGACATTAAAGAAGGCAAAATGATAATGAGTTACTTTAAGCCCAAGGTGCAACAACCACAGTCAGCAGCTGATTACATCAGGACAAATTTGGAGGTCCTAGCCAAGGACATTCATCCTATGGACCAGATTGAGCTTCATAAACAGATTGGAGAGATGGTCTACTCCACACTGGCTGATAAAGCAATGTTGGCCCATAAATTACAAAACTCCTTGAACAATACCTCTGCTCAATTACATTTGGAGAAAGCCTCTTCTCTGGCCAAGGAAAATAGGATAAAATCTTTGGAGGAGATCATCATTGAAGTGGGACATGATCCCAAAGATGCTAAAGGCATAAAGGCACCAGTGAAGAAGAAAGAAGAGGACATTGCTGCCCTGAGGAAACAGCTGAAATTGCCTCCTTCCATGCATCCACACACTGTAGAAGTTGTACAACAGAAATCTGAAGAGGAGATGATGGACCTGCTCATGAAGCTTAATGAGAGATTGAATGATACAGAGTAGGCATTGGAAAAATCACTAAAGGAAAAGCAGGGAGAGTCGACCTCCCAGCTTCCCAAGGTAATCCCTGTAATCTCAACTGCAGCCCCCTCCACACTTCGAGCAGCATTGGCTCCCAATGTTCTAGCATCCACAATAGAGGTCATCACAGGTACGCCTGCAACAACAACAACACCAGGAAACAGTACTAATATGAGTACTAAAGAATTGATAAAAGACATGGAAGAATTAAAGCTAGAAGTGTTAGAATTGAAACTGGTAAAAGAGCAATTGGAAAAATTAGAAAAGAATTATGACAAATCCAAAATGAATGTTGTAGAAAAAATAAGGGAGGTTAAGACATTAAAGAATAAAGTGAGAACATTAGAAAAGGATCTCACTCTAGATAAACCCTTGCCTGAGATCAGAAAAATCCTTTGGGAAAATGTCACCCAGTTTATAAATGAAATATGGCCATCTATCCAAGTGATCTATGAACAGATTGGCTTAATAAACATAGCCCACAAAGTAATTCAGTAGACGAGAGCACAGTTAGGCAAAATGCCTGAAGAAGCTAATCAGCTTATACATTTTTTGAACACCCACAATGCAGAATAGCTGGAGCAGCTTGGCATTCAAGACAGGACATACACAATTTTGGAAATCAAAAAAGTTCTAACCAAGAGAACTTTAATGCAAAACTTAGAGAGAAGGTGCCAAGATATGCAGGTGGAAATCAATGCATTTATGGAGAAGTTCACAGTTTTGCTGAGTAAAGGGCTGCCAAGTCCTTTGGTCATCAATGATAAGTTAATGAAACACATTGATTATGTTGATAAATTGAATAAATATGCCGGCAATCAAACTAGCGCATCATCGAGTGCATCAGGGGAGAAAGCACTTCCATCTGGCCGTGTCCTCTACGACAATTTAGAAAATTTATTCTACATTGAGCACAAGGTAAAGCATCTATTCACCATTCAGCCTAATTTCTTCAGATATACAGAGACTTATGAAACTCTCAGAAAACTTCAGAGGCATAAATTACCAGAGCAGAAATGGTGGGAAGATATGTTAGAAATTTTGTAAATTTCTCTGGAGTAAGACATAAATTTTGGGCTATTCTACCATGATAAGGTAGACAGGGATGAATGAGGGTCAAATGGGTCAAAGTGTATTAGATCAGGGTTGAATAATATCCGACAAAGACGGAGCAGCCATCATAGAATATCAGTGGAAGACAGCTATAAACCGACTCGCAGAGCCTACCTCCAACACATCCGACAAAGACGGAGTTGCCAGCACGGCATCAGTTTACCTTTTCCCTGTTTTCGAGACTATTTGTCTCTATCATTTGTAAAAAATGATTAGTCATCACTAGATATTATCTCCATGAGATATTTTGTATAAATACCCCCCCAAACGAAGTATTTGGGGTTGGTGAGTATTCCTAGATTTTGCTGTAACATTGAGTTTTTGGAATATAAAGCTGTTGGAATCAACTTTTGTTCAGCTCACTGGATGAAGAATTGAAGCAGAGGACTTGCCATAGGATTCTTGAATCAACCACCAGACCAATAAGTCCCTTATATCTATGTTTAAAGTTTTTCTAGTTCCTTATATCACCTGTGTTTCAAAATCTGAATGATAAAGATAAATATTAATTCAGAATATGCTTGAATGCACTTTGTGTTCATCCGTTATCATTCTTTGTGTTTTCTTCAGAATTAGAATAAGTAGTGTAATTATTAATTTCTCATGTTTCCTAATTCTTTCATATTAATTATTTGTTAAGGAATTCTTAATTTGCTCTTTAGCAGTAATCATCCACTTTCCCTCGTTAAATAGGTTGAAAGATTTTTAACTGCCTTTCATCCAATTTGAACCCATTCCATCTGCTTCAACTCTTTATTTGTTCCCTGTTTGACTACCTTGCCTTGTGGAACCATCCTCTGTTAAGAAACCAAATCCAGAAAGCCATCCTCGTTGACTCCACTAGCCCAATGGACTGAACCTCAGTCTTTCACCTCTGCTCTATTGAATCTCACCACCCAAAAAATCAAACAAAACCCTTGAACCTAATAACTAGCCTAAAATCTTTCAAAACAAAGTTAAATCATAAAGAGAGAGCCCTCTTTGGATACAGATTGGCTAGATTCTGTATCTAAAAGATTGGTTTGTGGTTACCTCGGTATCCTTTCCCTTTCTTACAACTTTGGGGAAAACCTGAGTGATAACATTATTGGCGACTCCACTAGGGACCTGAATAATTTGTTTGTTATTACTGTCTACTTTATAAGCTACAGACAAAGCTTGAAGTTAGCCAGGTAGCCTTCGAAATGCTTTTGCTTTGCAATGGCAGAAGTAAATGAACGTTACTTCAGTCTATCTTCGGTCTAGCTTATAGATTGGGTAGTTGGTTTCGAATACCTGATCAGTTCCTCTTTCATAAATCTTTTAAGAAAGTTCATGATTCCCATATCCAAAGTCTCTTAAAAGAGCTGTTAAAGTTGTATTGTCAAAACCCATTTATAGAAAAACCAATAACACACCTAGAAGCTTGGCTTCAGAAAGGATTCGTTACACCAGATCAAATCATGATCCAAATCTGCCACCTGTGTTTGAAAATCCTAATCTAATTCCTAGGATTCTTAGAAAACAAGAGAGCCAAGAAAATTCTGCTATTTCTCAGCCTCTACTCAGATCAAAATCCTGTCCTGTGAGGTGCATCCACCTTGAGGATGAAACTTTTCCTGAGTGTTTTGAAAGCTCTTCATTTGTGACCTTTTCGGAATCTGGGACAACCCACACAGTTCAAGATCCAATATTCATTGAAAATTTGCAGCTTGAAGTTGTTACTTCACATCTTGATAGACATTTGCAGAACTCCATCCCTTCTGAGTTTACCTCTAAAAAAACACCAAATCTTTGTGTGAGTACTACCACTTCTCCAAGTTCACCATCAGCACCTCAGCTTTCTTAACCTCAGGCTACCCCTGCCACTCCTCCATCTGCTATCCATATTCCCATTGTCCTCCCTACTACACCAGTTGTCACATATATTCCTGCTATCATGGCAAACAGGTATACTCCTCTGAACTTACCTGCCAATCCAGGGGCCATGCCCCAAGACTATCAAAGTAAAATCACTCCTTTTGATGGCACAGGCACATACACAACTCAACAACATACTAAAAAAATGACAGATTACTTTGAAATATATGAGGTTGATACCGATGATGTTAGAACGAAAGTTTTTGTTCAAAGTTTGACTGAAGATGTTAGAACATGGTTTAGAGCCCACCCTGCAAATAGTATCAATGAGACACAAGCTCTTTATCAGACCTTCTTGAATAGATGGGAAAAGGAAAAAGATCCTCTCCACATTTTATCAGAATATGAAGGCTTAAAAAGAGGTACGCAAGAAACTGTCCAAGATTACTGCACCAGATTCAATAATGCCTACAATGTTATTCCTCAAAATCTCAGACCTCCTCCAGACTTGGCCTTGATCAAATTCCCTGATGCATTTGATTCTGATATGGCATACCAACTTAGGGAAAGAGATCCTCGAGACTTAGAAGAGATGCAGAGTATAGCTGTCAGTGTTAAGGCCAACCTGATTTCTAAACGAGCTAGAGCCAGAGCTGAAAGGAGGATACCTTTCAAAGAAGAACCTTCTGCCTTTGAACATAAATTAGATGATATTATTAAAGGAATGGATATACTTGGTGATAGAGTAGAAACAATTGAGAGAAAATCCCGCTGGGATGGTCAACCAAGCAATACCGGGAGAAATCCAAATTTCAGGAAAAATCTGGATCATACCACTGCAAAAAAGTTCCAAAGAAGCCTAAAATCTAACAATCTCTCATTCTTTCTATCTTTCTGATTTGTGATGGACCCCCTTTGGGGTTTGAAACGTCGACTCAATGAACAGAAGACTGTGGACAATCCGGATCATACCACTGCACAAAACCCTAATACTGGAAAGGTTGGGCCTAACCAAAACATTAGGCCCCCATTCTAAGAAAATTATGCTGAAGCCTCAACTTCTGATGAACCACCAGAAGACACTCAAATTAACATAATGGGCCTCAAAAATGAACAATAAGTTTTCTTGACCCAAGAGGACCAAGAAGCTCACACTCTTAAACAATTCCAAACTTAGTCAGGTGAATCATTTGATTTTAGGGAGGGATATGATACAACCATTTATGAAGTCCACAAGCAATACAATCTGAGAAGCAGAAGAATTGATGTCCCTGAAATCAATAAACAAAAAGATGCCAAGCAACCCAATAAAGCTAAGATCAATAACCCCCCTGTAGAAGTCCTTCCTGGAACTGGTCCTAACCCAAATAATCCAATAATTGAAGATGTATCAGACAATCAACGCCCTAACAGACAACCTTCCATTTCCATTCCTCCCAAAGGGAATGTGGAAGAACCTCCAAAAATTGATTTGGAAGCAACTTCAGCCCATGACACCACTCCTAAAAAAGAGAAAAACACAGAAAGGACAGCAGAAAAAGAGAATCCCACTGTCCAAAATACAAAAACTCAAACTGAAAAACCTTTCAATCTTGAGAATGAAATAGGCAAATTAAAGATAGCTATTCCATTGTTAGAATTAGCTAAACATGATGTCTACAGAGGTCAAATTAGCAGATCACTCCAAATTTCTGTGAACAAAGATTCAGTGAATGTTTTCGATGACCAGCCTGAATTAATTTTTGGACCTGAGGTAAACGGAAAATCAATAGATGGAGGTGTTCCTCCTTTCTATGTAAGTCTGAACATACATGATAAAATACTTCATAATGCCATGTTTGATTCTGGTGCTTCTCATAACTTAATGCCTAAATCCGTAATGGAGAATTTGGACCTAGATATTACCAGGCCATACAAAGACTTATTCTCTTTTGATTCAAGCCAGGTCAGATGTCTAGGATTGATCAAAGATTTATGTGTATCACTAGTTCAGTAACTTTCCAAAACCATTTTAATGGACATAGTGGTAGCTGATATCCCACCAAAATATGGCATGTTATTGTCTAGGTCTTGGGGTGAAAAGCTGCAAGGATCATTACAGTTGGACATGTCCTATGCTACTATTTCAGTATTTGGTCAACCAAAGAAATTATATCGATAAACTTTAATGAAATATGTGGTAAGTAGCCAGGAGAAACCCCAAAATTTCCCTATCTACTCCATGCACTCTGACATGGATTCCTTCATTCTCTACAATGCTGAAATTGATTCTCCAACTGATATCAAGGCTTTAGCATTTGAACAAGAAAAAATTCCAAACGAAAGGCCCAGTGTTCAAATTCAAGAATTTTCTGAGAATAATGATATACCAGACACTCAAGAGAAACCAGATCAAACTAAAGAACCATATCTTCCTATCAAGTAGATCACTAAGACCCCTGATACTAACTATGAACATGACATCCTTTGGTACTTAGAATTTGATGGTTCAGTTAACAAATTAGGAGCGGGAGTAGGGATTTGGGTGCATAATCTAGAACATGATCATGCTGAAGGGCATGCTTATAGGTTAAACTTTAAATGCATCAATAATATGGCTGAATATGAAGCCCTGTTGCTAGGACTTAAATTAATCAAAAGTTAAGGGGCAATCAGGGTATCAGTTTTGAGAGATTCTGATTTAGTCATTCAATATATAAAAGGAAACTTCCTCATAAATGATCCCAGATTAAGATCTTACAGAGGAACAACGATTAAGATTCTTAATACATTTCTTGAAACACAGCTTGCTAAAATTCCTAGGAAACATAATTTGCATGCTCACAGCCTAGCAACCTTTGCCAGCACTTGCAGATTACCATTTGAACCCAATCATTAGTTCACAGTTGAGATTAGACACAGGCCAGCCATACCTGACAATGTAAAAAACTGGCAAGTGTTTGAGAATGATATTCAGATTAACAATTTCTTGACCCTAGAGAAATATTTCTCTAGCACTAATATAGACATAGACACTGTCAATGAGTTTGATCAAATAGATAAAATAGAAACAGACATTTCGGCAGAAAGTGCCACTCACAAGTTTCACCCAACAAAATTTACCAAAAAAGAAATGCAAGATCTTAAAGAAATAGACATCGATGATATTATCGAAGGAGAATTTGAAGTCATTAATTTGAAAGACAATCATTTGCCCAAAGGATTAACTCCTTTGGAGGATTTATTTGATTTCAATGATATCCCAAAGAAACCCAAAATGCAACCTCCAAAAACAGACATTGAAGACTGTAACATAGGAACTAAAGAAAATCCGAAGATATTAAAATTATCCAAAACTTTGTCCCCTGATAAAAAACTTAAACATGTTAAACTGATCAAAGAATTCCAGGATGTTTTTGCCTAGAGCTATGAAGATATGAAATCTTATGACACATCTGTAATTCAACATATAATACCCCTCAAGGAAAATCAGAAACCATTCAAACAAAAGCTCAGAAGAATTAACCCTGTACTACTCTCCTTAATTGAAAAAGAAATCAAACAAATGTATGAAGCAGGGATAATTGCTCCTATCAGGTTTTTAGAGTGGGTGTCTAATTTAGTACCTACTAGGAAAAAAACAGGAGAAATAAGATTGTGTGTTGATTTAAGGAATGCAAATAAGGTTTCTTTGAAAGACCATTACCCGTTACCCAAGATGGACCACATTTTACAAAGGGTAGTAGGTGTCTCAAGGATGTCACTTTTGGATGGGTTCTCAGGCTTTAACTAGATTCTGGTCCATCCTGATGATCAGGAAAAAACTATTTTTACAACGCCATGGGGAACTTTCAAATATGTTAAAATGCCTTTCCGACTTAAGAATGCAGGGGCAACCTTTCAACGAGAAATGTACATAGATTTTGCAAAAGAAATTCACGATTTTCTGGTCATATATCTGGATGACCTTACTGCATTTTCTAAATCAGATCAACAACATTTAGATCATTTGAGACAAGTGTTTTTAAAATGCAGAAAGTATGGTATTTCATTAAATCCTAAGAAGTCGTTGTTTGGTCTAGAGGAAGGAAAATTGTTAGGTCATATCATCTCCAAATATGGCATGAGAATTGATCCTGCTAGAATAGAAGCCATTCTACAAATACCCCACCCTAGAAATGTCAAAGAACTTCAAGCTTTCCTAGGAAAGATCAACTTCTTAAGAAGATTCATACCTAATTTGGCCAAATTTAATTAGATTGCTGAACAATATGTTAAAAAGGGATTCCAAGGTTAAATGGACATTAGAAGCCAAACAAGCATTTGAAGAAATTAAAATGGCTTTGACCAAAACACCAGTCCTCATAAGTCCAAAGTTTGATAGAGACTTCATAATATTTTCATTTACATCAAAACACACCATTGCGCCTGTTTTACTACAAAAAGATGATCAAGGATGTGAAAAACCCATAGCCTTTTTCATAAAGCACTTAGAGATACACCGCTAAAATACCAAATCATGGAAAAACAGGCTTATGCACTTGTGAAAGCTATTAAAGACTTCAGAGTCTATATATTGTACTCCCATGTAATAGCTTATGTACCAAGTGTTGTTGTCAAAGACATCTTGACTCAGGATGGAATTGAAGGCAAACGAGGTAAATAGATAGCTAATATATTGGGGTATGATATTGAAATAAAACCTACAAAGCTTATAAAAGGATAGGGATTGGCTAAACTCATGACTAAAACCAACTTTCAAGCCCTGGATATAAATGAACTCGATAACGAACAGGAGATGGCGACTCCACAAATCAGCCAGGCCTTCTTAGAATCACCTTGGTATGCTGATATAACTCATGTATTATTAAACCTGCAAGCTCCTCCAGGGTTATCCAAAACAAAGAAAAGGTTTTTTAAGATGAAAGCTTCGAAATTTTGTATCTTAGATAATGCTCTTTTTTGGAAAAATCATGAAGGTATTCTATTGAATTGTTTAATAAAAGATGAAGCTGATAAAGTTCTCAAAGAATTTCATGCAGGGGACTGTGGTGGACATCTTTACTGGAAATCAACTGCAGACAAAATCCTAAGGGCTGGATTTTATTGGCCACCTTGTTCGCCGATGTAAAGAAATTTGTCACCGCTTGCCATAAATCAAATTTTTTAAGGCAAGAGAAAACTTTTACCTCTACCCCTTAGACCAATTTCCACTGAAAGGCCTTTCCAACAATGGGGTTTGGACTTCATTGGGGAAATCCATCCTCCCTCTTCTGGCCAACATAAGTGGATCCTCACGGCCATAGATTATTTCACCAAATGGATAGAAGCCATTCCTTCCAGACAAGCCAATGATACAGTGATTATAGGATTCTTAGAAACCAACATACTGTCTTGATTTGGCTATCCTGAAAAGATCATAACTGACAATGCTACTGCTTTCAAATCCAAGAAAATGATAAGTTTCTGTAACAAGTACCATATCACTTTAGGCCATTCCATAGCCTATTACCCTCAAGGTAATGGTCCAGCTGAGTCTTCCAATAAAAGCTTGATTAATATTATTAAGAAATTGTTGGAAGAGAACAAGAAAAACTGACACAAGAAACTTACAAATGCACTATGGGCAGACAGAATAACTACAAAGAGATCCATTGGAACTAGCCCTTATGAATTAGTTTATGGCATGGAGGTTGTATTTCCTTCATCTTTAGGAGTCCCTGTAATGAAATTACTACAATAAGCTCCGGTGGAACCCAATGACATTCAAAGAAGAATAAATCAGACCATCCATTTGCAGCAGACCAGAGAAGTGGTATACCAAAGATCCCAAGTGCTACAAGAAAAAATCAAGAAAATATTTGATAGGAGGACCAAGGCAGAAGATTTCTACCTTGGGGACAAAGTTTTAAAATGGGATTCCAAGAGAGAAGACAAAGGAAAACATGGGAAGTTTGACTTCCTATGGAAGGGACCTTTTATTATCCAGGCCTTGCAAGGGAACAATACTTACTTTTTGAAGAACCTGGATGGTACAGAAACAGAAGAAGGGCCAGTTAATGGTTGAATGCTAAAACACTACTTTGATCCAATTGTTTGATGTATTCTTACTTTAGCATGTATATACTATATCCTTGGTAATGCTGAAGTTGAAGCCCGAAGAGAAGGCCATAAGCTTCACAAGCGTAACTATCGTACATATAATAAAGCGACCAACAGAAGGAGATTTCAGAGCACATTCAAAGTTATGGAGAAGGCCATTTGACCTGCTGTTCTTGACTTTCCACCAGGGAAAGTCATCCCCAAGTGGAGCCACTGTTATGCTCCTATACCAATAGGTGTCATATTTCATGATTGACACTGATGAGCTCTATAATATGTTCATACCTTCTCTTGTTGCAAAGGTTTTCCATATTGTGAAAAAGTAAAAAAATTAAAAATTAAAAAAAAAAAATTAAAAATGTAAAGAGAGTATGCCCTAAAAGAAAAATCAAAGGGTAACGAGAATAAGATGGTAAAAAAAAAAGTGAAAGAAATCAACCCCAAACAAAAAGACCAGGAAAGTGTGCAAGTCTAAAACGCCACTACTATTTTATTTTCTATAATAATCTAAGTGTGTGCAGCTTGTTGATTTATGCCACCATTGATGAATGGCCAAACAGTCTAATCTTGGCTAGATCATGTTTGAATTTCCTATTTTAGAAATAGAGAATAAAATCTGACCAAACTGTTTAATCTTGGCAGACAAGTAGGCAGTGTGGGTAGAATGGTGTTGCAGAATGATACTTGTGATAGATTTTCTCTCCAAAAGTGTCGACTTTCACTTTTATCACAAGCACCGGACAAACATTATACTTGAAGCAGCTCAAGCAAAGCAAGGCTACATCACTAACTTCCCTCCATATTTTCCCTAAACATTCACTAACTTCCCCAAAGTATTAAGATCTGTTCTTAACATCACTCATAATGCATTCATTTCAGTTCATAAAGATTGCTTAAGTAAAACCCTATTTTACTTAGGAAAATGGCCACATTTCTCATATAAACCCCATTTTTTCCTCTTCAAAACCTAAGTTTAAATACATATGCAAAAGGTTGTAAACTTAGCGTTCAATTCATTTTCATATTAATTTTTAACAATTTGTTATATATAAATCCCATACAATATACCCTTCCCCATATTATGTATAAAACCCCAATATTTAATATATCCCCGCCCCTGGTTGAAATATAACCGTAAACGTCGTTCGATGGGATTAATAGATTCATCCGGAAACTATTAATAACCGTCCCCCGTCGCGTAATAACGTGATTAATTAACCATCTAGGTTAATTAAAAAACATCCCGTGGACCAATCAAAACACGCCCGATACGATTAAATTAAGTTTTATTAACCCGAGCCCGTCAGCCGTCCGATCTCAGCCTTTTCATCCGATGGCTGACGATCATATCGCGACCACCCTTCCTTCCACGCTTTAAGTCGTGATCGCCCAACGGTTTTCCACCCGTACCAAAGCCACGCGTCGCTCATTCAACATGCTCACTAGTCCTCCGCCCGATACCACTTAACCCCAAAAGCGGTGCAGGGTAAACCGCTTACCACCCTCCGCTAGCGATAAAATGTCCCGTCACCCTAATGTCAGCTGCTCAATAAATGCCAAAAAAAACCCCCTCCAAAGCCAAATTCGTTAAATTGACGGGAAATTGTCATTTTCACCATTATTCACTGCAAACTGTGCTCCATGCAAAACACGTCCAGTCTACCACCCGACCAAGAAATTCCAGCGTCGTACTCTATAGTTCGTCGTTCCACCTGCGAATTACACGGTTTGCCTCTTAAAAACTGGTATTTACCCAATACTCTCCGCGAACTTATAATTTCATTTTTTCCACTCAAAATTTTACCTAAAAGAGCCGAATTCAAGTTGAAATCATTCCGAAGCTACCATAAAAGACCCCCAAACCTGCTATTTAGTCCATTGTTTTCACAGAAGCCCGAATTCCAGTTTGAAAACACAAGAACCAAACATGGAAGCTCCCGTAGCCCGGAACGTCGCGCCTATGAATGCACCTCATAAAGACTTAGACTATTTACCCTTAGCCGACAAAGATTTCCAAATAAAAGATTTATGTTGTGACATGAACCATCTCCAGGCCTTCTGTCAAGTCAGGGATAGTCATCTAAACAACACTGATATTTTTGGAATATGGGAATCCAACCTTCCCATGTATTTCCTCCCTTCAGTTCATGTTTTCCTAGACATCATTCATCAGTGTTGTGCCAACTATGACCCTGTCCATAGAGCAGTCATGTTCCCGTCCCAAACTGTCCTTTTTCACATAACTGTTGAGTCTATGAATGAGATGATACAGTTCCACTCCACTGAGCCCCTTGCTCGTCTTTACATGGGTTATCTGCTTGAAAAAGCTTCTCAATTTTCCAACTCAGAGATAACCCGTATTGGTCAGATGTTCATGAAACTAGACCACCAGTCCTAAGGCCCACCTCCCTATTTGCATGCCTGGTTCACTGACATTGGCAGACTTATTGTTGACATGATATCCCTGATCTTTGGATTTAATACCAGTGAATATGTTGACGAGATCACCCTAGTTCTACTGTCAATATTTACCCCAGGACAACCCCTTGCTGTCAAATATGACTATGCCACTTTCATTGCCAACAAAATCCATGATCAATTCTTGAACCTGGATAGAGAAGGAGTCTTCAAGTACACATCTTTCATATACCACCTTCTGTTATATTATCATCCAAACAGCTTTTCCTTTCCCATCAGGAGGTTGGACTCAAAGGGAAATCAAAGGTCTGTGATCTTTTGGACCTCAGTCTTCCATCATACCTATGAGTGCCCTTATACCTACGATGAGTTCATTGACTTATTTATTCATTCGACATCCACTCCGTTGATAGGAGCTCCCCCTCCTAGAATCTCTGGTGACATGAAAAGGATTCTGCAGCTCTCCAAATAGTACAGGATAGGTGACTAGTACCTGTACCAAAATCACACAAAAATTATACGAGATGGGTGTGAACTTTGCCCTTTCACGCTGCCCAAATATGTGCCAATGAGATTATTTGCATTAGAATATTTCAGGCAGATCATCAATGCAGACTTAATTCATTTTTGTAATGCAAAGAAGAAGGCTCAGTTGAGAATCAAAAACCAGTGAGGCCTTGTTACACAGCAATTTGTCACCGTCCCTGTTACCCCTTCTCCCGCACCTTGGAGGACTCGTTCCGGGACTTGTGAGAAGTGACATGACCTGCAAACACTTGCATTGTATCCCCTGAGTATCAACTTCATATGCCCTGAAGACATCTTCTGCAAAATACCCATAAAAATAGCCCTTTTTTCATTGGCGCGGTTTTACTGTGTATCACTCGCGCCAATGGGGGAAATCCTCCAAAGAGGGCGCGCCAACTGGCGCTCTGTCTCAGAGTCGCACTCGCGCCAGCCAAGTTGGGTAATGTTTTTAACAAACAAACATCCGAAGGTTCTTCCTAACCCACTCATAAACTGAATCCATCTTGATTTGGTTTAGTTTGGCTTCAAATCTCCATAGAAAGGAAGTTGTTTGCCACCTTCTCATGGAAGCTTCTTAGTGATAAAGCCAATCCCAAGAATATTGTGGATGATCCTAACTCCTTCTCCTCTATCTATAAAAACTTGTCCTTTTGCCTTTGACAAGCTAGTTCTAGTTCTAGTTCTAGTTCCAAGTTCCAGAGTTCCAAAGATTGAGAATTGTCAAGTTCATGCTGCAAGAAACCTTCTTCATTCCCATAAGGCTAAATCTAAAGTAAGGAGATTATTGTCCAAGTAACCAAGGAGAGAGAGGCTTGTTCCCCATTCCCAACAAGCTTTGCAAGACATGTGTTGCTGATCACCCAGCCAAAGGAGGATTTGACGTCAGAACTATGGTTGTATTCTTCTTTGTTTATCAATAATAGACGACTATCATTATGGTTCCACTCTTATTGTATGATGATGAGTTATATCCTTTCTGACTGATATATAGTTGCATCTATTGGATTTTATGCTTGTGTTTGTGTTGTTCTTTGCATGTGCAGGTGTCCATTCACGGAGATCGTGGGGATCGTGACCAGCTGGAGCAAAGGAACGGGAGCATCAACTCTTCTACAAGTACTAGCGTTGGAATCCAGGTAGGCCCCCATCATTGGTCTTTAATTTGCAATTAGGAACCTGCGTGATAGTGTTGTTTGATTGTTGCTAGACCCCATCTAGGCTAGTAGGGATCGCCTCTATCCGCAGAGGGGATTTACCTCCACAACAATTTGGCGACTCCGCTGGGGAGTTAGCTTTTTGTCTTGTTGTTTGATTTGTAAACTTTAGACGGAGCCTGAAGTACGGCCAGATAGCCTTCGAAATGCTATTGCTTTGCATTAGCAAAGTAGATCAACACCACTTCAGTCCATCTCTAGTTTGGTTTACGAACTGAACGGCTTGGAACTTGCCTTGTTTCTTGGTTGTTTTTGGTTTCTCCTACTTGGTTAGCCTTCTGGGTTGAGTTCTTGTGCTGCTTCTTGTCCCTTGATGTACCTAGATATTGTTGGCTTAGCTTTGGCTTGTTTGTTTTTTATTTTTCCATAGCAAACTTGACTGGCGCTCTTTTATAGCGTTACAATCGTGCTAGTTGGTGCTAGTTGCTCATTGACAACCCGCACCAATCCCTGAAAGGCGCTAGTTGCAGCCTGACAATCGCGCCAAGCCTGGGAACTTTTGAAGTTTGCTTGGTTCTGAGCCTCCTGAGCTTGGTTTTTGTTCTGGGTACCTTTTTTCAACTACTTGAGTGTGTTGGAGTGTTGTTTGACTGGCTTTGATCGTTACCCTTGGGGTGTTTGCCTTTTTCCATCGTTTTCACATTTCTAGCCCTAGGGCATCTAGTGGCTTTGTGTGTCGAGCCTTCCTCAGGTGTTTTGATCTTCTAGTGGTCCAGTCGACTCTCTGATTACTCCCTTGCACTTGTTTGGTGGTTGTAAATCATTTTATTGTGTTATTTGGGTGACTTGCTTTGTTTCACTTGAATTCCGCTTTGTCTCACTTTGAGCCTAGATTACACGGCTCATTGGTCTCTTTGGGTTTTTTCTCGTTCTTTGGAGGTTTGCTTTGTGATTTAGGGAAATGAATGTGCTTGTATTGAGTAGAATTTGTTTGTCATCATTTCTCAAAGTTTGTTTAGTGCATTTTGCCAATCAACATAAAAGAAAAGATCTCTTTTGCTTTGTATTAGTTAATGAGAATTAAAGCTTTTCATCGATTAGTGATTAGTGATCTTGAAGAAAAGTTTGTCAATCTCCATTAGCTGCATTAGAGAGGTTCTTTGTTGTTTTGTGATCATTTCGTTTGCGTGAAATCTCTCAAACCCTCTCGTAACTAGCATTCATCGAATGAAATGATATATTGCGGCATATAGCTTGCATTTAGGAGATTTTGAGACATTACATACGGTAAGGCCTGAAAACTAAAACATAATCCAAGATCAACTTTAAAACGAACTGAATGAATCTAACAACACATTGGAACATAACGAACACTTTTTAGAGGTCTAGGCTAGAGACGTGCTCCGGCGTCGTTAAACCTAGTCACTTTTGTTTCCACTCAAGGTTGGGTGATTCCTCCTTCTATGACTCAATAGTGGTCTAGTACGGAATTGTGCTCCCACGTACCGTCGAGTATATGGGGAGACCCCACTAGGTTATCATCCTTTATCCATAGGAAGCTTTGTTTGCCAATTTACGACCCGTAACACACCGAACACAACATTCGAGAAGATTGACTACCGTAGGGAAAGTCGTTGGTTTTCATACGATTGCCAAGGTGTATATGCAGTTTTATGGATTGTCTGGTAAACCTTTTGCCTAGTTCTCCAGAGTAGTCACTTTTGATCCTTTTCTGACTCCCTAAAAGAAAAGGCTCATCTGAGCACTTGTAACTTCGGGCTCATTAAACATTCGAAGGCGACTAGAGTCATCTTTTTGTCCTTTTCTCGACTCTTTAAAGATGAAAAGGTCAAGTTATGTCCTTGTGTCTTAAAATTAAATCACCCGCGATCACACGCCCTGTTAGATTTTGCTTGTTGGCCATTTGATTGTGTGTCTTAGCTCTTTTTCAGCCCCGTGTGTGATTTCCAGTTTTTGATGGCAACTTTTCTAGAGTTCACCAACCCAAGAATCCCCTTTGACAGGAATCCTGGTCATTTTCCTCCTTTTGGGAATGTTGGTGCTCCTTACATGGCAACGTTGTCCCTTCTTGGGTTAACTGTTGGGTTGCCTGTTTGGTTGTTCTCAACCTCTATGGTCTCTAATGTCTCAACTACTGGTCAATCATTTCCTCCACCTAAACAACATCATGTTGATTCCAAGGTGGACCTCTCCCCTTCTTCGCCTGTTTCTACGTCCTCATCTTCTACTTCGCCTGGTGAAAGTCTGGATTCAAGTAACCAGGTGGCTAAGAAGAAGAAGAAGAAGACGAAGAAGAAGAAGTATCATAAGCGAGAGGCTAAAAGTGCAGCTACTGCCCCAGGTACAGCTCAGGTCGGAACTCCTTCTGCTCCTCCGCAGAAGGTTAAGTTTCCTTGTAAGTTGTGCAAGGGCGACCATCTTCTTCGTGATTGTCCTGACATTCCTAGGATCTTAGAAGTATGGTCTCATGATCCGGCCTGCCCCTCATCATCCTCTGAATCTCATGGCGATGCTACCCTATCAACTGGAAATGGTAAGAAGAACAGGAAGATTCGATTCCCCTGTAGGCTATGTGAAGGCAACCATCTCCTTCACCTTTGTCCGCTCATGGATAAAGCT
The DNA here is from genome assembly GCA_000404065.3 of Pinus taeda. Taxonomy (NCBI): domain Eukaryota; kingdom Viridiplantae; phylum Streptophyta; class Pinopsida; order Pinales; family Pinaceae; genus Pinus; species Pinus taeda. Next base: position 14,079 of record APFE030841260.1, on the reverse strand, counting down.
TCCGCTGTTTTGGAA
>APFE030841259.1:0-43565 GCA_000404065.3 Pinus taeda | reverse complement strand
ATTTTCTTGTCTTAGTACTCAGTTAGCTCATAGCTCATCTTATCATCCTCAATCTGATGGGCAAACTGAGATAGTAAATAAATGTTTGGAAGGATATCTTCGTTGCTTTGTATCTGATAAACAGACGCAATGGGTCGAATGGTTGCCTCTGGCTGAATGGTGGTATAACACTTCCTTCCATACAACAACAAAAATGACCCCATTTATGGCACTTTATGGATATCAACCACCATCCAACACATCATATTTAAAAGAAAATTTCTAAGGTTCAAGCAGTGGAACATCACATCGAGCATCAACAACAAGTCCTCCAACTCTTAAAGGATAACCTTGTGTTGGCGCATAATAGAATGAAACAACAGGCAGATCAACATCACAGCTAAAGAAGTTTTGATGTAGGTGATTGGGTATTCCTACGGCTACAACCATATAAACAAATGTCCCTCAAACAAGATAAGAAGGATAATAAATTATCACCAAAGTATTATGGTCCGTACAAGGTGTTGCAAAAGATTGGTACTATGGCATACAAATTGGAGTTTCCTGCAGCTTCTCAAGTGCAACTAGTTTTCCATGTTTCATGTTTAAAGAAGGTTATTGGCGACAAGCTCCCAGTTCAAACAATATTGCTAGAACTTGACGAGGAAGGAAAAATTATATTGGAACTGAAAGCAGTCACAAAACAAGAACTCAACAACTACGAAATCAATCAATTTCGAAGTATCTCATCAAGTGGAAGAACTTATCCGCTAAAGATTCCACATGGGAGGATGATAATTTTATACAGAAGCATCCAGAACTACTCAAGCGTTGAGGACAATACTTTTTTGAAGGAGAGGGGCATGTTAGGTCCCTATAATACTAGTGATTACCCCATTACTATTGTAGTTGTATCCCTTATTAATATTGTTGTGCCCCTATTGTCCCCATATTGTTATTACTATGCCCCATAGAATCCCTCTATTGTTATTATTGTGTCTTTATATTATTATTGTTACGTCGGCTAGGTTATATTGTGACTTCTTAGCTCCTATATATAGAAAGGAGGTTTTGTCATTTGAATCATCAAGGAATCATTCATTTGTGTACTGTAAAGGAGGTTGCCCCCTCGAAGAGGTTGAATTCTAAGGCGTTGATCTATCTTTTCTATCTTTTTGTGAGCTGGTTTCATAACAGAATTAAATTCCACATCCAACGAGTGCTCTCCCTCGAAATTTGAGTAAAACCATATGGAGATAAGTTGAAAATACGACTTGAAAAAATATTTTTTTTCCCTCTAAAATTTGATGATGTAATCTAATCTTATTTTGTTATTTCGACTATTATTTTATTTTATAATATTCCTTACGAGACAAATTTTAGACCTCAATATTTATTTAATGTTATGAATAGCAAAGTATATTAAAAAATCTTGCAAGTATATTGTTACAGAGTTATGATTAGTGTAATGTTATAGACTGTAAACCCAATCACTAATCAAAATTGTTGCAAACTGTAACTAAACCCCATAGATGTATTCAAACTTTATGCATAATATACACTATAGACCCAATATTTAATAAAATTTGAAAACACAAGATAACTTTTCACTAATTTATATTATTGGACCCCATGGAAACCAAAATGACCATAAAAAGTCATGCTTGTTATGACTACCCTGGAATGAATTGTGATATTCATATGATAGGGCTTGGCTTCTTTGATTAGGCTAGTAGAGTAACTAGTCGTGGTTAATTCCTACCTTACTCCTTCGACCTAAGATTGTTTGTGGTTGATTTGTTTACTTAAATATTGGAATCTCTTTGTGGTGGTGCATTGGGAATCTGTCTATTGTTATGTTAAATTTATTATACTAAAAAATATAACTTAAATTATATAATAAAACTTATTATTTTGCCCAAAAATATTTTCCATAGAAAAATTCAAATATAAAACGTCTACACTCCACCTTTTAAAAATACAAAATCATGTATCTTATAAAAATAATATATGTAATATGATATTTATGAAAAACAATTAAATCTCTTAAAGGTTATTTTTGGTTATTTAAAATAACAAGTTCATAGACTCCATATGCAGTGCGACTTATATTTTTATATTCGCACATTTTCATAATTTTCTTTGATGTGTTGGGAGAATTTGCATATGGTTTCATCACTTTGTATTAGTTTTTAATATTGAATCACTTCAATCTATGTTTTAATAGATTTAGAGTTAAGATGAATCGTATTTAATTTTTTAATGCAATTTATATATCATATATAAAATTAGGCTTGATTATATATATATATATAGATATATATATATAATGGAAAACTTATTAGAACCATTGTTAAAAACAACAGTAAGAATAACCATCACTACCTAATATATGTGAATGTAGACTAATTCCTTACCATTATTCAAGGAAAACCATCCCACCTAGAATTACCCACGGGTGGTTTGTAAGGGGACAAATTTTCACTCTTGCCAGATGCCTCTGGGTCTTTGCTCATTATCCCATTTCCTTATATCCAAAGAAGGCTTATTTCTAATTTTATTAAAATCTTCCTCATATGCATAAGTACATATGTTTCTTTAGCCCATGGGGATAGTTCAATTAGTGATTGTCATGCCATAAAGTATGAAGTATTGTGTAAATTATGAGATTCAAAATTCAAATTGCTTTGTTTCAAGTCAACAAAAAAGAAAAATTACATATATATATATTTTTTGACATGTTTTATTATTTTAAATTTTCTAAATATACATTATAATATGATATTTATTATATTATTTTTAATAGTTTAGAGAAAATATTTTTATTTAGGGATTTTATATTATTATTATTATTATTATTTAAATATATAGTAATTAAAATTATTATATATTATTTATTATTGATTTTTTAATTAAGGTTCTATAATAAAATAATTATTATTTTTTATTTAAATATTTAGTGTATCTCTTTTTGATGCAATCGATTTTTTTTTTAATGTTTAGAGAATATTTTTATTTTAAGATTTATATATATATTATTATATTATTATTTATTTAATTGAGGTTATATAATATTTATTATTAATTACTTTTTTATTTTAAATTTAGTATATCTCTTTTTTGATGCAATCGATTTTTTTAATTGAGGCTACATTATTATTTTGTTATTTAATTTTTTTTCTATTTAAGGTTTTAAATATATCTTTTTTGATGCAATTAAATGGATGTAAAAATAAAATTTATTTTTTATTTTTTTTAACCACTTGGTGAATCGGTAATTGCCAGACCTAATCTATGGGAGACCCAGGATCAAACCTCATAGCTACCACTATAACACCATTATTGAATAATACATTGAAAAAATATATATCTATATATGAAGATATTTTAATATATATGTCCTATATTTACAAGTTGAAGAAAAACCATTATAGTACACAGACCCATTATAGTACAAACACAATACCATAGGGATGGAGCTTTTGGACCGATAAGTATTTCCAAAAGTTGAGATTTTGTTGAGATTTGTATAGACACTAATTTTTATCCTTTTATATGTAGATTTGTTTTACTTATCTTAGCTATATATGTAGATGACTTCATCACTACAAGGAACTTTAACCAACTCATTTTTGTGGTGTATGAAGAAATTGGCCTAGGTTTGACATGAAGGACAGCTGTAAATGGCACTATTTGAAGGACATGTATAAATTGCACTATTTTTGAGATTATACATTTGGTAGGTTGCATGTAAATTTTTCCGTGGGCTAAGGAAGTATATCATGGAGATTCTAAATAGATTTTAGAGGTTGGACCAAAAATCTATGTCCATCTCTATAGTTTAATATAGAGTTGAAAATTTAGTTAATCTAACTTTACACATAGAGTTGATAAAACCTCTAACAATGTTAAAGTTCGTTGTATTAAGAAATAATCTTGGGTTGGGGAAGAACAATTCTATGTAAAGGAATGTTAGTTTGTAAAGCAATTTTGGGTTGATAAAGAACACCATGCTTAGAAGTTTCTATCATTTTCTAATTGTTTTTTTTAATAGGGATTATCTGATTTTTGTAATGTTATTTGTAAAATAGAGGTCATTAATTGATTCATGATGGATCATGAATGGGTTAACTTGCATTCACCACAGCAAGGAGTTTGCTTGCCATGTGGCTATCACATAGTGGAGTGTGCTTCGTGTATGGCCACAACATGGAGTACATTCGGACTGTTTATTATTAGCAGATGCATTATTTGGAAGATACATTTTTCTATTTATGAACCTTTTTTATGAATGGATTTCTACTCAAATTATTATATTTTTTTTTTTGGTTTTCTTGGTAAATGGTTTTTATTTTTATTTTTTTTTATTTTTTTATTTTTTAATAATGCCATTTATAATATGAATTTAAATTTTAAAAATATTTCAAAAATATTAAATTTATTTATATATTCAAAACACATTTTAAAATATGAAAAATCCATAATTTCATAATCTTTATTTTTAAATCCATCATCTCATTTAAAAAAAATTCATCACCAACCTCCCACAAAAACATAAAATACGACATAAAATCCAAGAGACAGTCGTTGTTTTTAACGCCAATGGGTGGAAATTAAGGTACACGCATAAGTTATGGGTGTGGACCCTTGAAGTTCACATACAGAAAAAGCCAAAGTGGCACCCTGGCACTGTGTTCCTAGAAATGCGACATCTTCACAATGCATCTCTGACAAGTCTGTCATTTCTTAGCTCTGTTCTGCACTTGAACCCGTATGGCACGATTCCCACCATTTTTGTCCCTCCATGTGTCATAATTGTTAAAGTTATTTTTGAATAAAGGAAAAAGATATTTGGGTGTTCTCCACATCGAAGACCTGTCATAGACGGCAAAGTGTGAGATTTGGTCATGGGTATATGGCAACCAATAAATCCCATGTTATCGGGCTTTAAATGAACGGCAGTTGTATATGCCCACCGTTTGATTTCGCTAAGGCCAAAATCGAATGGTGGACATATACAGCCGTTGTTCATTTAAAGCCCGATAACATGAGAAATATGGCTCGCCTGGGTATATCCCTCTTGAAAAGAGGTATCCCTGTACTAAAGGAAATGCATCGTTACTGAATCCCCAAAATACTGTGTATCTTTGACAATACTTTAATATAATTATTAATTTTTAATCATATTTTTGGGTTGATTTTGCTGGGAGGGTTTTTGGGAATATGGGATTAATATGTAAAATTTGAATTTTTCATAATTTTCAAGAGTGTTAGATTTCATGATAGTTTTTTATGTAAATCTAAATTAATAAAATAAAAATATTCGATGGTTAAATTACTCGGTTTAATAGCAAGTTTAATATTTACAATAGAATTGAATATACAAATGTTATTTTACTATCTTTTAAACTATGACTTCCTCAATATGCAATTTGGCATTGCAGAAAAATGCAAAGGGTAAGAAGACACCACAACAGAATTGTATGACTTGTTGATGAAGTAGATAACTGACCATGGCTCATATTCCATGGCTCTTTCTTACTGCTTTTCCTAAATGTCACTTTTCTTCACTATATTTTTCTCATATAGAAGTTGTAACGACCAAAATTGAATCATTTTTTTCTGTTAAAAATCTAGGTAAATAATAGCAACAATGCACTCAAAAACAAAAAAAACATCACAATTAACAAGAACAAGTTATTATCTTTGAAAATATATATTTGTTATCAAACAACATCAAATATTCCTCATCCCTTGAAAAAAATAAATCAAACATATAGTCCTATCATGGTAAAGCAATAACTCAAAAGCCCTACACAACTAAAAGAGAATCTTGTAGTTAAGCAAAATCACCATTCTTACTTTGTTTACAAGACTATGCCATGAAAGCCAATTGTTAAATTGGTATCCTACTAAAGTCATTGATTCACACTGAAAAAACAAGATTAACAAAAGACAAGGCTTCATTGAGAAATATGGATCTTATGATATTTGAACAAAATCGTTAATTAAAGTATTCAACTATGTAGTTATCAAAGAACATAACCCTACAAGTATAAGTAGATTTAGCTCTCAATTATCAAAAGCAACAACATCATTGTCAAGGAGGGGTTGTGCTATAATAGCTGCAAGATCTACCTCATACCTAACTCACAATCAAAGTTTCAAAATCTAGACACAAATATTAGGAAAATAAAAACAGAAAAAATAGAAACATTGTTATTATGATGCTTACTGCAATTGCGTAACCATATCAATTTGAACCTCTAGTGGAGCAAGAGTAGGTGATTCCATGAAATGAAGGTTGGGATCCCTAAATATAACAAATTTAAAATGTAAATATGTCGAACCATGTATCTATTAGCTTGTCCAAATTGCTTTGAAGCATGACAAGTACTCAATGGAGACGACAACAAAAATCAACCGATAGAGGAGATGACAAATAACTAGTAGCATAATTTTTTAGGACATGAACAACAATTGTAACTTGTTCAATGAGATTGCATATTGAGTCATCATTTAAAAATAAAGTCAACAAAAACAGACACGACAATTTCACTATCTAACTAACTAAGTATAATTTAACTGCGAGGTATGTTTGCACTTTTCTAGGAATCTTTTTCAATGAATTTTGTTTGAAATTTGGCAAGGATTTCTTGGAATTGTAAGTTTAAATAGTGTAATCAACAAAATTCTAGTGCCCCAACTAGATTTCAAGGTGTTGAATCAATTTATGCATTCAAAAATGCATTTTAAACAACTAAAATTCACGATCCTGCAAAAATTTGTATCATCAAATTCTGATGAAAAAAAGCATTTAATAATTAGACCACACCTACACTTTCCAACAAATGTTATACTTAATGTCATATGGAAATATTCTCTGTGGGGAGGAGCCAGGATGCATGAAGTTTGATAAGCATTTCAACATGAGGGGCACATTTTCATATTTCATATTGAGGAGATAAAAAATGTGATGTTTGCCTTTTGTTATAGCTAAATCAACATATTTCCCTGCCTTCTTTACTACTTTTTATTACAAAACACCCTAATCTCTTAGAAGGTCCTTCTTTACCATAAATACAAGAATTCATATACACAGTGGACAAAGCAAGAGAAGGGGGTCCAACTAGGTTGGAGAAAGGATTGTCTCTATCTACCCCTAGAAGGAGGCATATGCTCCATAGTACATTTATAAACTTATTAAAACCTTCCACCTCAACCTATGACCCTGGTGCATGGCCAATTTTTTCTTCTCCGCCAAAGATGAGGTGAACCATAATGGCCCATTATAGACATAAGGCATCTCAGTTCCTTCTACTAACAAGAATTCCCAACTAGTGCACCATGTTGGCTCCAACATTGCCACCTACTAATAACATGTTGTTGAATTCTATGTGGCAAGTGAGCCTTGGATTGATATGCACCCCCTTTGCTATCTTTTCTTGGTGGACAATCCATTCGAGCACATCAAAAAAATATTCATAAGTCATAGGGAGGTGATGCTCCAGGGCTCTCTGGTAATCCACAAAGACAAAAATCACCCAGTGCCAGGTAGCCACTTTATTAAGATAGTTGCGATAAAATAGAGATGTAGTTGAATGGGGGGAGGGAATCCTTCCACGAATATACACAATAATTGGGGCTCTTCCCTTTCCATCCATGACCACTAGGAGAGGGAGGTAGAGACAAACATAAATTCCTAGTCGTCATTGCTTTAAGGATACCAAGGAAGCAATGTAATGAGAAAACCTGACAATTTTCAAAGGGAGGGAGGAAGATGTGATGCTACATGAAATGAAATTACACCTAGAAACATTCTATTGCTGCATTTAATACCCATATGTTTGTTAACTAACTGACAGATGAAAAGGAGCAGGTGTTGAGGAGATTCTATCCTAGAAAAGTAAGAACTAGTAATCTTTCTCCATAAGCCACACCTCTATTGGGTTAGGTAGTTGGATTTCAATGCCAACTTTTAATGTTTCTACTAAATTAGTCAAAAATACATTAAAATAAATATGCACGTATGATCAAATCCTCTAAACTATCTCATAAGCTCTTATTTATTAACCAACCAATAGTTGTCATCAATTTGTTAAAAAACAAGATAATACGGGGGGGACAATATTATATAATTTTTAAAAACTATTTAGTCAATCAAACACATTCAATAAGAAAAATGATGCATTAATCACATAGTGTTTGAATAGAGGATATTTATGTGGAAACCCATATGGGAGAAAACAACAAAACTTTTTTTGATTATAATGCAAGCACCAACTTCAATTTACATTAGATTTTATAAGCACCGACCTCCATTTCTTTTGCAAGAACCCACTTGCTCGAAGCACCAACTCACACTATTTGTAGACACCAACTTGTTGGAGGCATCAACCCTTGATTTGCAAGCATATACTAGCTTTGGCTACTCAGATTTCTCTTTCGTTCATTTTCAAATTCAGATTTATGGCTCCATGATTAGAAAACACTTTTTTTTTTCATATAACAATTATGATCCACACTATTTGTTGTCATGCCAGAGTCTAGTTTTCAACTAATTCAATCTCTCTGCCTCTACAAAAATCTAATTTTAAACTTGGCACTCAGATCTATGACATATGGCATACAACATCTCCACCACTCCATCATCACAATGCTCTCTGTTTTTCTTGATTTGAACAAATGTGCATGCACATGTGCATCGAGCTCCTACTCATTGATTTGCATTCATAGTTTCATTATATGTATCACCATGGGTATTGATCCATGTTTTTTGTCCATGGTATCGTGAGTTTATTTAGCTATTCTACCTGTCCACAACAATTACACCATTAATTTGCATGTGAACTGCTTGATATCACTTTGATTTATTTCCTTTTATAGATGCAAAGCTCTCTTCCCCAAACGACTTTGACCTAATTTTGTGCCCAAAACACTCGGTGTGGCTGCCTTAAGTACTTTAACACTTGGACCTTCTTTACCATGGAAGGTGAACCATGGTATTGACCCATGGTATCATACGTTGATAGGATTATTTTGTCTTCTTAACCAGTTTATCACACCATGCTCCCTTTTTTCCAACCTTGCCTTCAACAACCTCCTCATTTCATAACTCTTTTTTGATTCAAATGGTGCCAAGCACCCTTTATTCCAACCACAACCATTCACATGTTTTTCATATGCCACATCTCTTAAGACTGGGCTTCTAGCTCTATGATCACACACTATATCCAATGAATTTCCCGAGACAATAAACTTCCAAGTCCTTACAATTGCATTAAGTGCTTAGGTCTGGCCCCACATGACATGTGGCAAGAACCATAGCCTTAAAAAGTCTATCTTAAATATCAGAGGTCAAGAATACCATCCAACATTTTTAAATGCAAAGGTCCGAGACCAGAGTTGTGATGTCTTATGAGCTTTCGAGTGCTTACCCTTAGCACTCAAGACTGGGGGCTATGACCTCATTCTTAACTTTCTTGGATGATTGGTGGATCGACATGTTTAAATGCTTCAACATTGAGGTTCAAGACCAAGGTTCTGATGGTCAATAGGCCCTTATGTGCTTATTGTCAAGCCCTTTGTGACTAGGCATTGTAACCCTTGGTTTTAATGACACTCACCACTCATTGACCATATTGCATCGTTATTTGAAAAATCCCTCTAACCTAACACTCTGATGGAAAAAAATGTCACTTTCCCATTTGTTGCAGATGACGGAAAATTCTCCATCAGTTGACCACCACTCACTGTGTGCCACTCATCATCCATCAACCATTGCTCGTTGTGGTGTGTTCAACTCTATATCTTGGCGGTCCAATAGACAAGAATGCCACTTTCTCATTTGTTTACAGATGACAAAAAATTGTCTGTCAACCACCACTTATTAGTTGCACTGCTACCTATTACAACATCCTTGAACTGGGCATCCTATGAGGGACCCACAAACCACCACATCTTCAGCTCATGAATACTTGTCACCTGTTGGAACTAGTGAGACTTTCCAACATGTCCTCTTGCACACATGTGCTTATCGCATGTCACTTGACATTTGGTCATTTGGCCACCCAAAATTGTTGAATCCATCTACCACATGTTATGCTCACAGGCTACCATGTCAACATCTGAGCCACATCATTGCCACTCTATCATCTATGTGGAGGTGCCACCTGTCCTTCCAAGTGTGTTCGAGGCTTGGATCTTGGGGCTTATAATTTTCAGTTGTGCTACCCTCCTGAGCTTTGACTCCATGGTTCGATGGTTGTGATCAGATCTCGGATATTAGGTACTTTAGTTTGGGTTTACTGCCTTGTGAAACAAGGTTGATTACCTGATGGATAGCCTACCCCTTAAGTGCTAGCTTGTGGTACTTGGTGACCAACAACAATGATTAAAGGATTTACCTCCTCGATGCTTAGCCTTCTCAATGGTTTCAATCTACGAGGAAATCCCTCACGATGTTGTCTTAACCCATTATGTTGGCCTTGACCAAGTACTCAACATTCTCGACAATTTTAATCCACTTGACTTCTACATGGGCTTGACATCAATGACAACATAAACACTCAATATTCTCCTCTTGAACTTGACATTAATAACAAGACATTCAACAATTTACCAACACACTCAACACAATCATAATTGATCATTAATTAAATGGTTAATGAATTTAAATAGGCCTCTAGTAAAATCTTAAATTTATTGTCCAAAAAGACATTAAAAAAATAAATTTTATTTATCATATCAAAATATATATAATTTATTTTCAAAATTAAAGGTTGCATATTGTACAAGTCAAAGGAAAATTAAAAGTAGTCAAAGGCTGAATGGATTTTAATAGTAGTCAAAGCGTGAATGGATTGTTACACTTTGGAATTTTGTAGTATGATATACATATATAGTTATTTGGAATGGATTTCTATAAATTTTCCAATTCAAATATATTGGAATTACAAATATTTAGAAGGGATATTTTTAATGTTTCGTTTATTTATGTATTTAAAAATGTGATTTTACCAATATAAAATTGTAATTTCATTAATAATTATAGAACTAGATTGCAATAATAACTATTCAAAAAATTCTACATATAAAACCTTAAACTTATTTAAATACTTTTACATTGTAAAAATTTAATTAAATAATTTTATTGAAATATTAATTTTAAGGTAATTAAATTGTTTTTCTTTCACTTAAAAATAGGTTTTAAAATACAATTAACATTCTCCACTATTCTTAATAATATTGTATAATATTATTTGTGGGGTAGCATAATTAGTAATGGCCGAAAAATGAAGTCTCACCTAACTGGGTTCAAATCTTGTGAAATCCCCCAGGAGAAAGCTGCACACACCTACGGGAGAGATGGACAGATCCTAAGCCCCAGAGGTTTACTAGCTGGTTATAGCCACACAAAAAATAATAATAATAATAATATAATAATAATAATAAATTATATAATATTAAAATTATTTTTGAATGTTAATAAAAAAATAATTTAGTCAAATTTCAAGTCAAAAATATAATTTCTTGTATAATTTAAATTATTAGAAAAAACCACTTCTTATTTATCATTTTTAAGCTATGTACAAATATATATTTTAAAATATTTTTGATAATTAATTTTACTTCTAATTATAAATTAAATATTTTATAGCAATAGTATATTCCTTAATTAGCCTTGAGGGTTAGTTTAATTGGTCGAATCCCTGTTGTTAAAGCACTTCTGCTATTGAGAATTCATGGGTTCAATGCACTTCTGCTATTGAGAATTCATGGGTTCAATTCTCTTGTCACTCTCAGGGTCAGACTCTATGGTTGAGCCTTTATGGTTGAGCCAACAAGAAGTGAGTCCTTAGGATTGATCTACCTGGTACAAATATTTTCTTGGACGTAGTGGTACAAATATTTCATGGACGTACGCGGTCTCCAGAAGTCCATGATATATATCATATATATATATATATATATATATATATATATATATATATATATATATATATAGTCTAACTAACACACTAAATGACTTTTTGGCCTAAATCCTACAATACAATTTCTAACAAGATTATGATTTCTTATTGTTTGAAATCCACTTTCGAAAAAGTTATATATAGCTTGAATTCCAAAAAGAGAACTAAAATCCAAGAGATACTTGAGACTAACAAGCTGCTTATGAAAGAAAGACAATCAGAAAACTACTATGATAATCATAACAACATAGAACACTCCTTAAGGATTCAAGATTTCAAGGGGGGAAATGCCTTTGGAATTTGCATGACTTTCTTCAAGTTGACTAATTGTTCATTGTCTTCTGGGATCTGTGCCTTATTGCTCTTGCAACCTCCTAATTTGGTTTTTTTCCTTGCGTAGAGATTACCTTGAATTCCATTGTCTAAACCCAAGGCTCGATTGTGGGGAACTCAAACTTAATTGCTTGCTTAAAAGACAAGCCTTATACAAAATCCTAGCCTCATGAGCGGACACGTCATTCACATCTTTTCCATGCCATTCTTCCATAAGGGCAATCGATTATGGGACATCCGAATCCATATATTTTGGTAGGGTTGAACTACTTCAACATCTTCCGAAGGGAGTTAATCACTCCTGTGGTAAAGGATTTTGTTGGTGCTCTTCAAGAGAATTTTGCATTGACCTTTGCAAGGTTATGGGATTTACCATATGTTGATTGCATGCTTGATTGTATGTTGACTTTCTTTGGAGATTCATTTAGAGAGGAGAGAGAATCAAACCTATGTTCAGATCTAAGGATTTGGTCAGGATTTGGAGTAACTCGGGGACACAAATTTCGGCTTTTTTGGGGGAATTTTCCAAAATCAATTGGTTCTTTCTGAGAAGGTTTTCTTCAAACGATTCCTTGGTATTTATCAGACAATCCCTACATCTGCATCTACATCTAAAAGGGATTTGGTCATAATCTAAAGACTAATTCCAAACATTATCTTGATAGTAAATATCTATGTAGGTTGGAAGAAGTTGAGAGATATTCATGTAAACACATATCTGTGCATATGAAGTCTACCTCCCTCTATTGGTAGTCTGTGACACTTTGACAAAGTTGTTGTTGCCTTCATGGTTTTCCTCCTCCCAATATTCCTTGGGGAGAGAAAAGAGATGGACCAATATTAGGGCAACATGGAAATCCTCCTATGGATTACATTGCTCCTTCCAAAATCATATGAAGGGCCTTGCATTGTTGAAAAAATATGGCCCTCCTTTAAAAATCCTCCATTTTTCTTCTACATTAGAGAAAATGACTATAAAAGAACCCTTGGCCCCTAACTCCAATTTTATTTGACCCTAGGGGTTCCATTTATTTTGAATCTGCCCAATCTAAGGTTTTTCAAAGGGCCGAATCTAGGGTTTTTCAAAGGGCCATACTCCAATAAATTTGCAGGTCATAGTGTGATGTTGTATATATTGGATATATTCTTCAATCTTACTAGATTTGACCTCCCATTTTGGATCTTGCACTGCTTTTGGTAGAAAATGCTTTGGATTTCTAGCTTGCCATCTAGAGGTTTTGTTGCGAAAGTCGAAACCCCACTTTATTCGATTGCTCTATGAAAATGATGTTGAAGATGAGGAGATTGATACGGAACACCAATAGTTTCAGTGTCAACTCTAGAAATAATTTGACTAAAGGAAGCGTAGAGCTTCCTCCAATAAAGCTAAGCATAAAGAACTATGCAGAAAAAATCCTAAAATTTAAGAAAATAAATATCTAAATAAAAAAGATCAAATTGATTTTGTAACTTAAAAATTAATTATAAAATTAAAAAATACAATTTTAAATTATTAACTTTAAAAAAATATAAATTTTAAATTACTAACTTTGTATAATAATAACAAACAAGTTTACGAGGGGAATTGCCATAAATTCAACAAATCTTGCAAAAGAAAGGAGTATTTAAATCATATTTGCGAAAGTGAAAATAGATTTAGCAACATCAAATGAGGCACCTAAAATCTTGAAATTTAACAACTATAACCGACATTTACAAAAAACATTGGCAGAATTGATCAAAATACTACCAAAATTTTCATGATTTTCAAAGTAAAAAAACAAACTAGTTAAACTACCTCATTATTATCTTTCAACTTTAAATTATCTTTTAAATTAAAAATACAATTTAAATAATTAAATCTTAAATTACACTTTTAAAAATTTAGATTAATAATTTTTTTTAAAGCACTGCCAGATTCAACGACCAAAAATACTTAGACTCTTCCTACATTAATTTCCACTGTTAGACTCTTCCTACATTAATTTCCACTGTACATCACTGTGATGTCGCCATATTTCCTCCCACAATCAAGTACCACGTCCCAAAATTCCGACTCTTTCGCCGACAAATTTGGAATCTACAACCCTACCCGTTGTAAGGTGATCCCATCAATCTGCTACGGCCAGCCCTACCTTCGGAGATGATACGAATATTCTTGCAAACAATACTGATAGCCTGTCACCATTCACTTTCTTCGCCGACATCTTGCTTTTCTAATAACCTAAATCGACCTAAACTCTCTTGTTAAGTAACCCCGGCAGCTTTAGCGGCATTTATCTACCCATCCATCCGTCTTCTATTCATAAAGACAAGCACAAGCAAACGCCGAACAAGAAGCAACCGAAGAAAAAATGACGGATTCACTGCTTCAATACTATCAGTTGCAGGAGGAAGTGATCGGCAGGGGCAGATTCGGGGTGATCAGGAGATGCTTGAACAAGCAAAGTGGGCAACAGGCCGCCTGCAAGACCATCACAAAATCAGATCCCCCTCAAGATTCATTCGACAGAGAATGCCTCGACAACGAAATCAAGATCATGCAGTATGTTGCAGGTCACCCCGCTGTGGTTGCCCTTAACGATGCTTATGAGGATGATGAGTTTGTCCACTTGGTAATGGAGTTATGCTCAGGCGGAGATCTGTTCGACAGAATCGTGAGCAGGAATAATAGAGTACCCTTCTCCGAAGAGGAGGCCGCCACCGTCCTGCAAAAGCTCATGGAGGCCATCAGCTACTGCCACTCCATTGGAATCGTCCACCGAGATATAAAACCGGACAACATTCTCTTTGCCGATCATTCTACTTCCCTTTCTCAAATAAAGCTTGCAGACTTTGGGCAGGCCTCCTTTTTCTCTCCAGGTATGTTTATTATGTTTGTCCCCTTTGGTTGTACATGAAAGTCCATGAAATTTTTGGGTTTGGATCGCTGAATCCCATGGTTGATTAATGAATGCAGGGGAAGGATTAATTCAAGGAATTGTGGGTACTCCGTATTACATAGCGCCGGAGGTGTTGGGAGGCAAGGATTACAATGAGAAAGTGGATGTTTGGAGCGCAGGGGTGATCCTGTACATAATGCTGAGTGGAGTTGCCCCTTTTGTGGGGGAAACACCACAGGAGATATTTGAGGCAGTCCTTTGTGGGCGCCTTCGTTTCCCAACTGATCGGTGGCTCTCAATATCTCACTCTGCCAAGGACTTGATACGCCGGATGCTATCCAGAGACGTCACCAAGAGAATCAGTACAGACCAAGTGCTAGGTATTCCCTCTTTTTACCATTAATGGTGAATATTAAAGCTTGCTGTTGGGTTCTGTAAAATCCAGGGAATATTGATGAGAAATATTTGTTTTGCTGCAGAGCATCCATGGATCACCACTCATGCCCTATGTAATCCTGGTTAATTTGACTGAGAAATACAGAATGGCTTCCGGCAAACGATGAGATGTCCTGTTGTATAATGTTTTGAAGCTTAGTAGTCTGCTGAGTCTGTGTTAGAGGCTCAGGTTTGATGCTTGCATAACCCCTACGGTGTGTTGTCCACCCGAATCCTTAAATCGGGCATGATCACGTTGCTGTGAAAAATAGTACATTAACAATGGAAGAACCCATTTGGTCAATTGGTCTTTTGGTTTTGGTTAAGGCTTCATATCATATGTAACCCGTTTTTGAATGTACGACACAGCGTCTGATACAGAGACCCTTCATGGGATGGGAGATGGAAGTTCCGTTGGGCTTGAGAAATGGGAGTTGTTGCTATGTACAGTGAGGAAATGGAGTACCGTTGGAGTGGGTCCCTGGGTAATCGGTGAAGTCACAGCTGCATGGTGCCATGCTTTCAGGCTTACATAGCTTGTTCAGGATTGGACCACTAAATTTGTGGAACTAAATCTCTATACATAACTATATCTAGTGCCCTTGTTTAGGATTAGACCACGAAATTTGTGAGACCCAACCTCCACATATAGTCATTATACTATAATGACTTATATACTTTACCATGTGATGGTTGATATACTTTACCCTGCTCAATAGTGTGAACATGTCAAATACAAACTACAGCAAGAGCGTTTATAGTTCTGGTTTTGTTTCTTTTGAACTCACCGTTGTGGTTATGGTTATCATAAATTTTATGAGGCATAGGTGTTTTGTACAGCCAGAGAAAATTGTGGGCATGCTTGTGATATGTACTTTTCAAAAAGTGATACAAACCTGAAAGATGAGACCTAAATTAAAAGTGCAGATTTGTGATAATGCTCAAAAATATGATATGAGTGTGATGGATCACTATGGTACTGCAGTGTTGTGATAATGCTCAAAAATATAATATGAGTGTGATTGATCACTATGGTACTGCAGTGTTGTGATAATGCTCAAAAATATAATATGAGTGTGATTGATCACTATGGTACTGACACTGCAATGAATGTGGATGTTAAATTCTGCAATCTGTTATTATTAATTTATATATGTTCTCTCATTAATAGACTTCAGTTTTGTTCACTTTTAGCAGACTGATTCCTTAGCTTTACCTTACCTTTAACTTTGTGTAATTTATGAATAATATATATCTGGTTTTTGTGCTTAATTAGTCTTAGGTTTTGCTTTACCTTTACAATTCCTGAACATTCGCTTTGTTTTCGCATGATTCGACTTTTAGATTTGGTGAGCCTCACCAACTCCGAGCCATTAGTTTTAGCTATTTTATTTAGCGATTCGAGTTGGGCATGTGAAACCTAAAGAGCTTTTGTAATGAAACTAAATAGGCATGGCATGTGTATTTAAGAGCTTTTATGCATGAGCGAGTCTGAGGTGTTGCTTATGTTTGAAAATTGAATGACTGGTGTGTTATTATTATTTGTATTATAATATGATTTTTGTGGGATTATTTTAAATGTTAATGGTTATTTTTTATTGGCCGTTAAAAATTATATTGGTTTTCAAATTTGAATTTTGAATTTCAATGTTTGCATAATACTTCGCTAATTAAATTGTATATTATGGGTTAAAAATAATATTTGTTTTTATTCTTAAATATAAAATATTTTAATTTTTCAAAACTAAATTTATATTTAAAGAATTTTCTTTCTTTAGAATTAAAAATGTTAATAAGCATTTATTTAAATTTTAGATTTTAAAAAATTATAAATTTGAGAAATATTAAATGTATAAATTAAATTATTAAATTTAACTAGTTCAAAATTTATAGCAATAAGTATAAAATATCTATTTTTTAGATAAAATTTAAAAAATAATTATAATGATTACGATATTGTTAGTGTGTTTTTTTTATCTCTTTTAAGTTTACATTTTATTAATCAATTTATAATTAGTTTAACATTGAGCGATAATGTTATGTGGATAACATATCTTATGCCATAATTTATGGATATGGTTGGAATATTCATGCATTATTTTTAGATATTTGGGGAGCATAATTTCTAATCAAAGATTTTAATTTCATGTAGTCTAACTAATAGACAAAATGGTCATTTTCTACTCAATTTTGTTCAAAATCTAGTAAATATTTTTTAAAATCACAAGTAAAAGTTGTTTAATTTGCAAAGATTGAGTGCCTTATGGGTTTTTCAAGGTGTTGAATTAATTTATGCATTCAAAATTGTATTTTAAACAACATGAAAGCACAATCTAACTAGAAATTGTATTCTAGGATTCAAGGCAAAAAGCCATTTCTTCTATTTGTCAAACGAAGCCTTTTAATTTTGGGTGGTCTTTTCCAATATTTAACAATAATTTTTTTTTCAGAGAAAAAAGCGAGATTTTATTATATTAAGATAATATAACTGTCTTCATGAGAAATACATAATGGTAGCTATATTAGCCACAGTCTATGTTATAGAAGTATGATCTGGAAAACAGATAGTCCAAATATAAAC
Organism: Pinus taeda; assembly: GCA_000404065.3. Taxonomy (NCBI): domain Eukaryota; kingdom Viridiplantae; phylum Streptophyta; class Pinopsida; order Pinales; family Pinaceae; genus Pinus; species Pinus taeda. Next base: position 25,383 of record APFE030841259.1, on the reverse strand, counting down.
TTCATATGGTAAATGGCATGAGTTTTTATCAATAACTAAGGGACATATATGCAGCCACATCCTAGGACAGATATACCATTGTTTAAGAGCTTATAACATAAGTTTGTCCATTCAAAAATGCAGAATTAGGATCTTCTGTTCATAGAGAGAAATCCGGGATGATGTGTGGATCATGCGGATCCAAAATACATGTGCCAATCTGTCATTATGTTGTCATATATGGACGATGTGGGCATGACGGAGTCTTTGAATATGTGTGCATTCCGCCATTTCCAAACGTCCCATAGCAGGATGAGGATGAGATAACGTCTATTCCCGGCCTGTTTGCTCCACCATATAAGGGCTGCACTAGGAGAGAGAAAATCAGTCAGTTGAAAATCAAAAATGTTTGATAATACATACCAGGTCTGCTGGATGATCGGGCATTTGATGAACATGTGGAGATTTGTTTCTTCTTCTGATTTACACATGGTGCATCTGCTGGGTCCATGCCAATATCTTTTCCTGAGATTGTCCCATGATAAGTTCTTGTTGTAGAAAATGAGCCAGGCAAAGTGTATGATCTTCGGTGGACATTTTGCTTTCCAAAATATGTAAGGGAAGATTGGTGGCTGATATGGAATTCTGTTGTTTACCAAGTGAGAGTAGATGTCTTTGACAGAAACAGGTCTTTTAAAAAAACAAACAGTCCATAATAATTGATCTTTGACTCCATATCGGTGGATAGCACTACCATTTAGCTGCTCTGTGATGGATTTCCATATCCCATCCCATAAATCCTGAAGATTGAGGTCGCGCCCATTCTTCCACACGGGTGTGGATCCATGCCAATCATTGATGAGTTTATCCCACGTGTATATTCCTTGTCTCTGTAGCTGTGAGATGAGACCCATTGGTATGTTAATGTCGGACTGATTACATATTAAAGGATCGATGCCAATATGTATGCTGCTGCCAGAAAAAAATCGCCATCTCAGCCTGGATATGAAGAAGGGTTGAATTTTGCGCATGCTGTTCCAAATGGGGGAGCCAGATCTGGGCCCGATGATACCACGCCGATACCAGAATTCCACTGGTTTTCCTTTTAAGTATCTGATGCGGACAATTTTACCCCATGGGGATGGGGCGAAAATTCCCCTCCAAAGTGTTCGGCAGAGAAGCGCACGTCCAAAGATGCGTAAGTTTAAGATGCCCCAGCCGCCTTGCCGTTTTGGGATTGATATATGGTCCAGCTTAACCAGATGCATCTTTTGTTTCTTTGTGGATCCTCCCCAAATGAATGTGGCGGTGATTCGATTGATGCAATTGATAGTCCTGGTGATTGGACCATAACTTAAAAATCCTATTGCAGCGTTTGTACAACATAATGTCATGTGGATAATCTCTTATGCCATAAGTTATGGGTATGGTTGTAATATTCATTCATTATTTTTAGATATTTGGGGAGCATAATTTATAATCAAAGATTTTAATTTCAAGTAGTCTAACTAATAAACAAAATGGTCATTTTCTAGTCAATTTTGTTCAAAATATAGTAAATATTTTTTAAAATCATTAGTTTAAGTTGTTTAATTTACAGATATTGAGTGCCTTACAGGGTTTTTCAAGGTGTTGAATTCATTTATGCATTCAAAGGTGTATTTTAAAACAACATGAAAGCACAATCTACCTAGAAATTGCATTATGGGATCATGGCCAAAAAGCCATTTCTTTTATTAGTCAAACTAAGCCTTTTAATTTTGGGTGGTCTCTGTTATGAAACCAACCCACAAAAAGATAGAAAAGATAGATAAATTCCTTATAAATAAGCCTCTTCGAGGCGGCAACCTCTTTTACATTACACAAATGACCAATTCTTGAATGATACAAATGACAAGACCTCCTTTCTATATATAGGAGTCTAAGGGGTCATAATATAATCAAAGCCGACATAACAATAATAATGTAAGGACACAATAATAATAATAGTGGACTTGTATGGGGCACAATAATAACAATATGGGGACTACATGGGCACACCAATATAATAAGGGGGTTGTACTAATAATAGTAAGGGGTTACACTAGTAGTATAGGGACCTAACATGCCCCACTCCTTCAAAAAGTGTTGTCCTCAGCACTTGAGTAGTTCTTGATGCTTCTATATAAAATTCTTGTTCTCCCATGTGGAATCTTCTTTGTGTAAGTTCTTCCACTTGATGAGATACTCTGAAATTGATCGATTTTGTAGCTGTCAGGCTCTTGTTTCCATGACTGCTCTAGGTTCGAATATCATTTTTCCTTCCTCGTCAAGTTCTTGCAATATTGTTTGAATTGCGATCTTTTGCAACTTTTGAATGAGTGGCCACACTTCTTCGTCCTTCTTCCATTCATCTCTTGTTTTGTTTTATCCAATCTGGTTGGATAATAGAAATAACATAAAACAATGCTTCCACATCCTCATCCTTTCTTAAGAGTGCATCTGCAACAACATTTTGCTTCCTTTTTTGTAGATGATTTCAAAGTCATAACCCAACATATTTGTGACCCATTTTTTCTATTCTTTTAAATATAATATTTGTTCTAGAAAGTATTTAAGACTATCATGATCCATTTTTACCTTGAAGTGTCTTCCCGTTAGGTAAGGTCGCCATTTCTTAAGTTCATGTAGTATTGCCAACATTTCCTTCTCATAAATAGCTTGCTTGAGATGTAGCTGTAAAAATAACCAATCGCCTACATCAAAACTTCTTTCACTATGATGTTGATATGCCTCTTGTTTCATTCGATTCTGCACCAAAGTGGCATTGTCCTTTAGAAGTTGGAGAACTACTTGTTGATGCTCGATGTGATCTTTCACTGCTTGAATAGTTTTCTTCTTGATATGTCCTTCTATCTTGAGAGTTTGAGGAGTGGTAATTTCTTCCAATGCATTACAAGATATGGCTGGATTCATTTCTTGATGCTCGATGTGATGTTTTACTTCTTGAACATTTTTCTTCTTGATATGTCCTTCCATATTGAGAGTTTGAGGAGTGGTAATTTCTTCCAATGCATTACAAGATATGGTCGAATTCATTTCTTAATGCTCGATGTGATTTTTCACTTCTTGAACATTTTTCTTCTTGATATGTCCTTCTATCTTGATAGTTTGAGAGTGGTAATTCTGTTCAATGCATTACAAGATATGGTTGGATTCATTTATTCTTTCTTTGGGGTTGGTTCCTGGTGTATATCCTCTTCTTTTGAAGTTTCTTGATCCTTTTCTTCCTCCTCTTCACAATCAATGTAAAATAATTTCTTCTCAACGCACTTATGACCTTTAATGTATTTGTTATCAGTGTTGTAACAAAGCCCTTTTGCTCTTTTTTCTTTCAATTATTGTGGTGTCACCCTTGTAGGTTGTGGAAGGCTAGGAGAAACAACACTTCCATATTTATAGTTGTGAGGGGTAGACTTCCTTGTTTCCATAATTTTGCTTTCCACTTTTCTTGCCAACATGAATGCCTTCTCCAATGAATCAGGTTCCCAAAGACGAACTTCATGTTGAATGTTATCCTTTAAAGTCCCTATGAAGACATCAATCCTTTGCTTCTCTAGAATATCATTTACCCTTATATTCATTTTTTGAAATTCCTCAATGTGCACTATCATTGAACCCTTTTGTTCGAGATTTGTCCATTGGCTAAAGAAGGTGTTACTCTTTGTATTCTCATAATGCACTATCATTTCTTCCGTGAAAATTGACCAAGTGACAAGTGCTTTACGAGAACAAAACCCTTTATACCATCAAAATTGATTTGGTTTTAAATATAAAGATGCAATATGTACCTTTTGTAACAGTTGAACCTCATGTAGATCAAAATATTGCCCCATCTGTAGTGTCCAATTTACTGGATCCTTGCCATCAAACTTCCTCATATCGCCTTTTCTTGATTTTAGGAGTTTGATATTGAAACGACTGTAACTCACTAATTTTAGATCTCCTTCTAACCTCACAATTCTTATTATAATTTGATTCTCCAAGAAAGAGTTATGCACAATTTCCTAAGATGACCTGATTATATAATGTTTCAGTAGAGCGAACTTGTAAGATGTGCCATGTGTCACTGTTTCGACATTCGGATCTGAAAAATATACACAGAAATCTACGATCTCTCCTCTTTCTGTAAATTCTTACGAAATTTCAATTTGTTGCTTAGAGATAAAGTTATGACGATTTTCCCAAGGTCACATATTTAAAATTTAATTTGGACATCTGCAAAAACCCTAACTTCCTCAGATCATATCTCCAAAAATATAGTGAGAAAAAATATAAGATTCAGACATGAGTGTCACCACGATTTCAACTCAAATGAGTTTTAACTTCAGATTCTAAACCTTTGTAACAAACATGTTATAGCGAAAATTCCACGATGACCTGTTTGAGATGAAATTATGGAGCTTGCAAAAACCCTAACTTTCTCAGATGATATCTCCGAAAATATAGTGAGACAAGGTTTGAAATTCCGACCCGAGGTTCAGACCAATCTCTTCTCAAATGTGATTTTTTTTAAGCTAATGAAACTTCGTAGCGAAAAAGGTATAGTGAAAATGCCATGATGGCCTGTTTGGAGCAGCAAAACCCTATAATCCAAAGCTCTGATACCAAATGTTATGAAACCAGCTCACAAAAAGATAGAAAAGATAGATAAACACCTTATAAATAAGCCTCTTCGAGGGGGCAACCTCCTTTACATTAAACAAATGAATAATTCTTGAATGATACGAATGACAAGACCTCCTTTCTATATATAGGAGTCTAAGGAGTCATAATATAATCAGAGCCAACATAACAATAATAATGTAAGGGCACAATAATAACAATAGTGGACTTCTATGGGGCACAATAATAAAAATATGGGGACTACATGTGCACACCAATATAATAAGGGGTTGTACTAATAACAATAAGGGGTTACACTAGTAGTATAGGGACCTAACAGTCTCTTGCAATTTTTAACAATAGAAAACCACTACACATATATAAAAATCATGGTATGAATAGGGAAATTGTATCCAAAAATAATTTTTGAAAATTTGATTCAACCATAACATAAATGACCTAATGCAACAATTGTACAACATAATGTCATGTGGATAACATATCTTATGTCATAATTTATGGATATGCTAGTAATATTCATGCATTATTTTTAGATATTTGGGGAGGATAATTTCAAATCAACGTTTTAATTTCAAGTAGTCTAACTAATAGACAAAATGATCATTTTCTAGTCAATTTTATTAAAAATCTAGTAAATATTTTTTAAAATCATAAGTTTAAGTTGTTTAATTTGCAAAGATTGAGTGCCTTATCGGCTTTTCAAGGTGTTGAATTCATTTATGCATTCAAAAGTATATTTTAAACAACATGAAAGCACAATCTAACTAGAAATTGTATTATGGGATTTAGGCCATCAAGCCATTTCTTCTATTAGTCAAACTAAGCCTTTTAATTTTGGGTGGTCTTTTGCTAAGTTTATCAATAAAAAATCACTATACACATATCTAAAAATCATGGTATCAATAGGGAAATTGTATCCAAAAATATTTTTCAACCATTTCATTGGGCCATAACTTAAAAGTCCTATTGCAACCTTTGTACAATACAATGTCATGTGGATAACATATCTTATGCTATAATTTATGGATATGGTTTCAATATTCATGTATTATATTTAGATATTTGTGGAGCATAATTCCAAATCAAAGATTTTAATTTCAAGTAGTCTAACTAATAGACAAAATGGTCATTTCCTAGTCAATTTTGTTCAAAATCTAGTAAATGTTTTTTTAAATCATAAGTTTAAGTTGTTTAATTTTCAAATATTGAGTGTCATACAGGTTTTTCAAGGTGTTGAATTCATGTATGCATTCAAAAGTGTATTTTAAACAACATGAAAGCACAATCTAACTAGAAATTGTATTCTAGGATTCAGGCCAAAAAGTCATATCTTCTATTAGTCAAACTAAGACTTTTCATTCTGGGTGGTCTTTTGCAAAGTTTAATAGTAAAAAACCACTACACACATATTTAAAAATCATGGTGTGAATAGGGAAATTGTATCCAAAAATACTTTTTGAACTTTTGATTGGACCATAACTGAAAAGTCCTATTGCAACGTTTGTACAATGTAAGGTCATGTGGATAACATATCTTATGCCATAATTTATGGATATGGTTGGAATATTCATGCATTACTTTTAGATATTTGGGAAGCATAATTTATAATCAAAGATTTTAATTTCATGTAGTCTAACTAATAGACAAAACGGTAATTTTCTACTCAATTTTGTTCAAAATCTAGTAAATATTTTTTTTAAATCATAAGTAAAAGTTGTTTAATTTGCAAATATTGAGTGCCTTACGGGTTTTTCAAGGTCTTGAATTCATTTATGCATTCAAAAGTGTACTTTAAACAACACGAAAGCACAATCTAACTAGAAATTGTATTCTAGGATTCAGGGCAAAAATCCATTTCTTTTATTAGTCAAACTAAACCTTTTAATTTTGGGTGGTCTTTTCCAATATATATATTTTTTTACATAATCGGTCGTTATTTGTATTCCAAAAAAAGATTGGGAGACTAAGCTCCTGTGTTACAGAGTTTTAAGCCCGAGGGTGAAGCTAGGTGTTGATTGGGAAGACAAAATTTCCCTTTGCTTCTGTCATTTCTGACTTTTGGAAAACAAGAGTAAGTAAAAATTCTAACAAACTGAAACAGAAGTAAGCAGTATCTGCAACACATATTTAATCTATGCTAACATGGCTGATCTGGTGGGCTCTTGAATCTTCTGGTCTGCTGTCGACTTCAGCATCTCTGAGACTTGAAGAACTAGTGCTGGGTGCATTCCTTTTCTCCATCATGTAGTTTAGGATTTCGATTGATTCCTAGACATGGCTGCATTTGTTGGCTAGATCATTAAACTGTTTCTGGAGCGAGGAGACTCTATGTAAAAATAGATTGATATCTGCTTCATATTTCTCACTGGTTAGTCTGGCATAGGAGTCTATTTTGGCATCCAAAAGTCTTTGATGCACGCGGATTTGTTCCAGTTCCACCTGTAGATCAGCTCAATGCAGGTAGTCTTCAGATCTTTCCATGTCGTGGATGTTGGAAGCTGTCTATGTACACTGCGTGGAATGAGGAAGACCTAGAACAATTAAAGTTTTATGTCTAGTCGAAGAAGATAAAGAAGAGGATGGGATAAAAAGGAGATCGATTAGGAGAATAAGAGAACTGAGGGGGTAGCCTTTTTGAGACAACGAAAGGTAGAAAAAGGGAAGGTGCCGTGGGAAAGGGATGAGGGTAGAGCACAGATTAGGGAATAGAGGGGAAAGTAGGTGAGGGAGAAGCAAAGAGCAGCAACTAACTGGGGAGGCAACGAAGATCGAGGTCCCAACTAAGCCGGGAAATGAGGAATAGGACCGGAGGGTCGCGAGAAAACCAAGAGAATAAAACAGCGCACAAGAATGTGGGGGATGCATGAACTTAAAGGATGAAGACCACGGAGGTGGAGGCACGGGATCACGAGAGAGGGGAGGAGGGAGTCACGAGAGAAGGAGACTTGACAATTGGGACAAAGTGGAGGGGGCGACGGGACTGATGGGAGGAGAGAAGATCCTAATCAGAGATTTGATAAAGGTAGGGAGATGCAGTTGTCTTTCAGAGAATCCCATGAAGATGCTGTGAGGGACACGTTCAGATGAATTACCACAAATCATGATGAGGGAGAAGATTACGGGAGATGATGTTGGGATTCGGTATTATTACAAAGAAGATTACCTTTGGGTTTGCCACAAGCTCCGTTGGCACGAACGTCAGCTTCTTTGTTGAGAGAGCGGAGCACACGGAAAAATCTAAGTTCCATGTTTTGACGGGTAAGAGCTTGACATCGGTTAATCGTTTGTTGAAGGAAGATATTGGATGCCTTTCAGTTGTAAACCATGAGACTGATGATTTTGGTAGATTCTCCAAAAATCAACACTTTTTTAATTCCAAATTTTTGGAGTTGATTGAGACCTTGATAGAGGGCAAGAGCTTTTGCCCTGTTGTTGGAAAAGGAGCCCAGTCCCCATTCATAAGTGGCTATAATGCTACCTCTGGGGTTGTAGATGACTCCGCCTGCACCTATTGTTCCTGGGTTGGATTTAGAAGCTCCATCGAAGAAGAGATAGTGGAGATTGTTGCCTTGGAGCCAGCTAGAAAAATCTTCTTCTTTGTTTCTTATTTTCCAGCTATGATTGGGGATGCTAGTCTGGATGCTGGACCGAATGCTATTATTTTTATTTATCATATAGCCAATAAAATCCCTTTCCTCAACACGGAGTCTAGTGACATTAATTTTCTTCAGGTTTTTGGCAGAAATGGTTTCTAGCGTTAAACCTTTTGCCTTACTACTTAGCTTCCTTATGATGGTTTCCTTGTTTTGGAAGATCATTCAGTCCCTTGCCAACCAGATTTTCCACAAAAGGGCATAGGGGAGGGAATCCTAGACCCGTTTGACCATATTGTTCTTCTTACGCTGCCAAGGGTAACTCTTCTTCCATAAATTCAGAACCTCGCCCATGGAGTTTTGGGAATTCCATGGAAGATGATTGTTGAGAAATATTCCTTTCCAGCAAGAAATTGCAAAAGGGCAGGTGATAAAGAGATGTTGGATGGTTTCTTCTACTTCTTTATAGTTTGGGCATCGTGAAGGACCTGCTATACCTCTCTTTTGCAGATTATCAGCCATGAGAATTTTCCCTTTCAAGAGGGTCCAGATGAATAATTTGATTTTGGGGATGGCCTCATATTTCTAAACAATTTTCCAATGAGTCCAAGCAAGAGTGGGATATTCTTTGTTACATAAGTATTGATGTCCAACTTGAATTGTATAGTTGGAGCCTGTAGGATCCCATCAAAAACTATTGATGTCATTTTTAGTTATGGGTGCGATGTTGTGGAGATGATCTTGAAGGATGTCAAAGGCCTCCTTAAGATTTGAGGGTATGGGTGGAAAAGTCCATCCCATCCATATCTGCGAGTGGGTGTCCCATTGTGAGATTTGGTCCAGATAATGAATTCCTTTATTGTAAAGAAAGAGAAGGATTTTATCCGTACCTGGTTGGATGCTAATAGATTGGTTCCCCATAATTTTGTCTGCACCAATTTTTATACTGTTGCCTCCCTTGGGGACTTTGGAGGTGTTTTGGGCCAAAAAAGGGATTACTTTTTTGCATAGCTTCCATATTTTTGAATTGTTTCTAGTGGGTATTTCACAGTCCAAAAGCTGTTGCCTTGGGCAGCTTAGATATTTGACTTCTAGAACTCTTTTCCACTATGACGGTTGCTCGCTGATTAGTCTCCACACGATCTTGCCTCCAAAAGAAAATTTGATAGCTTGGGAGATCTAATTCTGAGCCCTCCACACTCCTGGCCTTGAATTACTTGCTTCCAGTTAACAAGATTGTACTTCTTTTTTTTCGTTTTTTCCCCCTTGCCAGAGAAAAAGTTGGAGAATACTATCCATTTTATTGTGGAATATGGTTGGGGCCTGTATTAGAGTGAATTGATAGAGAGGAAGAGATGAGAGCTTTGATTTTAAGAGAACAAGGCGGCCTACCGAATTAAGCCATCTAGAACCCCACTGTTGCACCTTCCTCTTCATCTTACCTATAATTGTGTCCCAGATCTTAGCTTTTAAGGGCCCAATGCTCACAGGCATTCCTAGGTAGGTGAAACATTCCCAATTCAATTTGCAAGGGACCCCAAAAGTGTTGGCTATATTATGAAGGGTTGGGGCTGTTGAATGACAACCATAGATACAACTTTTTAAATGATTGATCATGCCTCCTGAATAACTCATGTATTTTTCCAGAAGAGTTTTGAATCGACGAGCTATTGTGACAGATACCCCTCCTATTAACAGAGTGTGATTCACAAATTGGGAGTGGTTTATGTTTTTGATTCCGTTCTCAAATTTTATGCCAGTGATGAGACCAGTTCCTCTCTTAAAATCTAAAGCTTTGCTGAAGGATTCCACCATCAAGATAAACAAGTAAGGGGAGAAGGGGCAACCTTGTCTTAGCCCTCTCGAATATTGAAAGGGAGGTCCAAGTCTACCTTTGACAAGGGGGGAGATCCAAGGCCCCATGATACAGGCTTTGATGAGATCAAGGAGGGGCTTAGCAAAACCCATTTTCTTAAGGACAATGATAAGAAAGGAGTGCCTTACCATATCAAATGCATTGGCCAGATCCAGCTTCAGGATGAACCCTTTTTCTTTTTTGGAATGATTGGAGTGGATTGGTTCTTGAACAAGGAGGATTGAATCAGAGATTTGCCAGTTGGCCAGAAAACCACCTTGATTTTTAGATATGAGTGAAGGAAGAAGAGGTTTGAGACGAGTAGCTAAAATTTTTGTGAGGATTTTGTAAGATGAGTTGCAAAGAGAAATGGGATGGAAGCGGGAGAAGGTCGTAGGGCTATTCTATTTGAGGATGAGGGCTAGAAATGTGGAATTGGTATAGCCTCCAATTTTCCCTTTGCGCTGAGTCCATTTCATCATTTTGATAAGATCCTTTTTAATAATACCCAATGAGCTCTATAAAAGCAAATTGGAAAGCCATCCGGTCCAGGAGCTTTATCTAGTTGAAGAGCCCAGATGGCTCCTCTTACTTCTTCTTATTCTATCTCCTTACTCAAACTCTCATTGGTTTCTTTGTTGATCCCACTTGGAAGGTATTGCAGCAAGTCTGAATAGTCTTCCTCTCCCTTAGTTTCTGTTAGTAGTTCTCTATAATGATCTGAAGCTGCCTGCTTGATAGCACCTTGGCTGGTTTGTAGATTTCCTTCTCTGTCAACAATAGATGTTATGTTGTTCCTAATTTTCCGAGCTGTAGTTTGCTTCTGAAAGAAAGCCAAATTTTTGTCTCCTCCTTTCAGCCATAACTGCCTAGACTTAATTATCCATTTCTGCTCTTCTTCTCTATTGATACAATATAGCTGGCAATAGAGTTTGTCTTCACAATCTTTATCTTTCTGCTGGAATCCGCGCCCTTCAATTGTGCTATGGAGATCCTCCAATTTAGCTTTAGTCTCTCTTTTCTCTTTTTCCAGCTCAATGTAGCAATTTTTTGCCTAATCTTTAAGGGCATGTTTGACTCTTTTAATTTTTCTCTCCCAGATATATCTTGGTGATCCGTCTATGTGCTACTACCAATTACTTTTAATAATACTTTTGACTATTGAGTTATTGTTCCACAGGGGACTGTACTTAAAAGGAATAGGTCCCAATGGGCAATGGGTTTCAAGAGTCAGAGATGTGGGGTAGTGATCAAAAGTTGTGAAGGGATGGATGTAGGTGTCAGCTGCAGAGAAGGTGGAGAGAAGTGAAACATTCACCAGGATTTTGTCCAACCTTTCCATAATATTGTTTTTCCCTAACTTGTGATTGTTCTAAGTGAATATGCAGTTTTTTGGGACTACATCAATAAGGTCTCAGTCCTGCATGATAGTCTCCACCTGGTTTTTGTAGGGATCTGATGAGAAGCAACCTCCTTGCTTCTCATTGGAGTGCAAAATGAGATCTAGATCTCCCCCCAGAATAATGTCGTTGTTTTCTTCTTCATCAATATTTTCTTTAAGAGCGCCCCAACATTGCTTCTGGTCTCTATAATGATTTGGAGCGTATACATTATAAATGACTATCCTTTGATTATTTGAAGTGTATTCCAGAGTAGTATTTATCCAATATTGATTGATTGTTTTAGTTGTGAGACTCCGAGTGTTTTGGTCCCAAAGTGTTGCAATTCCCCCAGAATCTCTTCTTGATTCATAGATGTTGCCTTTGTACTATTTATGATATGTTATGATTTTTTTCATTTCTTGCTTCCCTTGCTTTGTTTCTTGAACTAATACAATTCCTAGTTTCTCTTGGTTTATTAGATATTTTAAGGCAGATATTTTAGAGGGGTGCCCTAGTCCCCTACTGTTCCAAGAGAGGACTTTCATCATTTCATGTAGGAGTTACAGAGAGTTGCTTGCCCTCCCTGTTCCTTGCTTGTTGTTTCTTTGTCGATTTGTCCCAAGATGTAGGACTCTATGGGGTTCTGAGTGCCCATGGCTATATCCTTCTGGGTATTTTCATCTCTCTGCTGCTTGGTGATTTCCTTCCTGGCCCATTCCTCTTTTGAGTGTCTAAGGTTGCACCATGCTCTTTTGAGTTGCTTTTGGTAATTCTAGATGAGCGTGGATCAAGGGGGGGGGGGGGGGGTGGGGGAGGAGGAGATGACCAGAGGGAGAGGAGATTCAGGGGCATCGATTTGAGCCACGACGGGGGGGATTGTCCTCTGGGGGAGTGAGGATATGGAAAGGGTTGGAAGACGAAGGAGGAGGTTGGGAAAGGGGTTGGTCCACCGGTGGAAGGGAGGGATTAGAAAGGGACGAGGAAGATGGAATGGGAGGATTACAAGCAGAGCCAACTTCAGGGTTTGACTTGGGGTTTGGGGTTGCTTTCTTTTTCTTAACTATTTCCCAATGTTCATCTTGCGAAGTGTTCTCTACATTAGGTAATTTAGTACAACGGTTAGCAAAATGTCCATATTCGTGACATACCTTGCACTTGAAGGGAATCTGTTCGTAGTCCAATTGTTGAATGTGGGTCCAATCATCCAACTTGATCTTGATGGCCTATGGAAGTCCTTTGCCGAGATCTACTTCTATGCATATGTGGGCACAAGCTTGCATATTGTCTTTTGGTTCATTGCGGTCAATGTATCTTCCCGCAACATTCCCAATAGCTCTGACCGATTCGTCTCCCCAGCAGTGAAGAGGGATATGTGGAAGCTGAACCCACACAAGAATATCATTCAGAATATCCAACTCGAGATTGAAATCCAGAGTCCATTTGTCGATATATAGCCCTCTTGAATCCATGAAATAGGGCCCATTCCTGAAGATCAAGTCTTTGTCTTCTCTAGTTTCAAAATGAAAGGTGAAATATTCTTTTCCATAGAATCAAATGGAGATTTTCCCTTGGGTTTTATGAGACCAATTCCTTTCGACCCATCTTTGAACTATTTTTGGCGACGGCCAGAGCCCAGTAAATTGTCTAACAAGTCCTTGTTCTGCTAGAGAAAAAGCATCCATACAAGGCAGAGCTGGGGGGAGATTGACTTCCTGCAAAACGTCGAGCTTCTTCATGAACTTGGAGATTGCTGGGCAGGGCCTCTGGGGGCGTAAAGACTTAACTAGATCTGAGAATGCCTGTTGAGCAGCGACTGCCTCTAGTGAAGCTTTCAAAGGGGCCATGGCAGAGAGCCAAAGGTAAAGCGCAATCAGTCAGTGGCAAGGTTAACCTAGAAGGAGTGTGTGCTTCCTTTCAAATTCCGTGATGATGCTATAGTGACTGGTATTTTCCAATATTTAACAATAATTTGATTAGACCATAACTTAAAAGTCCTATTGCAACCTTTGTACAACATAATGTCATGTGGATAATATCTCTTATGCCATAATTTATGGGTATGGTTGCAATATTCATTCATTATTTTTAGATATTTGGGGAGCATAATTTCTAATCAAAGATTTTAAGTTCAAGTAGTCTAAATAATAAACAAAATGGTCATTTTCTAGTCAGTTTTTTTCAAAATCTGGTAATTATTTTTAAAATCATATGTTTAAGTTGTTTAATTTGCAAATATTGAGTGCCTTACGGGTTTTTCAAGGTGTCGAATTCATTTATGCATTGTAAAGTGTATTTTAAACAACATGATAGCACAGTCTAACTGGAAATTTTATTGTGGGATACAAGCCAAAAAGCCATTTCTTGTATTAGTAAAAATAAGCCTTTTAATTTTGGGTGGTCTCTTGTAAGTTTGACAATAAAAACCTGCTACACACATATCTAAAAATCATGGTATGAATAGGAAAATTGTATCCAAAAATATTTTCCGAACATTTGATTGGACCATAATTTAAAAGTTCTATTGCAGCCTTTGTACAACATAATGTCATGTGGATAACATATCTTATGCCATAATTTATGGATATGGTTGCAATATTCATGTATTATTTTTAGATATTTGGGGAGCATAATTTGTAATCAAAGATTTTAATTTCAACTAGTCTAACTAATAGACAAAAATGGTTTTTTTTTTCTGGTCAATTTTGTTCAAAATATAGTAATTTTTTTTTAAAATCATAAGTTTAAGTTGTTTAATTTATAGATATTGAGTGCCTTACAGGGTTTTTCAAGTTGTTGAATTCATTTATGCATTCAAAAGTGTATTTTAAAACAACATGAAAGCACAATCTACCTAGAAATTGCATTATGGGATCTAGGCCAAAAAGCCATTTCTTCTATTAGTCAAACTAAGCCTTTTAATTTTGAGTGGTCTCTAGCAATTTTTGTTGGCATTATGATACATGTGTTGTACTTGATGGCAACTCACTCATAGAATAACATCTCACTTATTTATAACTAGATGAATCTACAGAAGAGATATCAGATGTGACTGAATGCGTGGAACGCCAGACAACTCAAAGGAATCAGATGACAGTTCTCAGTATGACAAGTTAGCTTTGCCATCAAGTCCAAAGGGGGAGATTCTTGGAATTATGAGACAAGTGTTGTCCTTGATGGAAAATCACATAGATGACAAATTATAGTGCAACAAAGTTATTTTCTGGTTCATGGACTTTCACGCAGAGAAAAGTTCATGCACTTTCATGCAGAGAAAAGTTCACGCACTTTCATGCAAAGAATAAATTATAGTGCATCAAAGTTATTTTCTGGTTCACGCAAAGAAAAGTTCACACACTTTCATGCATAGAAAAGTTCACGCACTTTCATGCAGAGAAAAGTTCACACACTTTCATGTAGAGAAAAGTTCCTTTCATGCAAAGAAAAGTTCACGCACTTTCGTGCAGAGAAAATTTCACGCACTTTCATGTAGAGAAAAGCGCACGCACATGGGAAATCTTATGGTTGGTTCATGGTATATAGTCCTTGGTATTTGAACCTATGGTTTTGGGCCATGGTATCTCGTCATAAGTGTTGATCCCAAGCATTGGGTCCATGGTATTGAATTGTTATGGTTTTTGGTCCATGGTATTGAGAAAGGCCTAAGGCTATAAAAGAAGAAGGAGATCGTTTGGCAAGGCAATCTTCTGAATTATTGAATATCTGATAAAGTGCTAGATCTGGAATACTGTGATTAGGTTATGGTGCAGATCTGGATCTGAATGAAGAAGGAACCTGAGCGCAAGGAGAAGGATAAGTTCTATTGATTGGTCAAAATCATAAGGCTGGAATAGTGGTATCTCTATATGATTTTGATCTGTGATATGTGGCGCATGCTTGATCTATAAATCTGATAATCTGGGTTAACTAATGTCTGAATGTTTGAAAGAATGAATTTATAGATCTGTACGCAGGTTTCTGAATAGTGAAGTAGCGTACATCTCTTGATTTATGTTCTAGTTGCTTCTGTTTATTACTACAGTGTTATGGGTTCAGAAGTGGGGTGTTATTACTGTTATTATGTTCTGGGTACAATCGTCAAAGAAGTGTTTATATTGATTTAGTTTGTGCACAAGGAAGTTGGTTGACTGCAGATCTATTTGATACTTGGTGGATCGGGTTGGAATGTTTATCATTATTTGTTTTGATAGACTAGATCTGAATTATTGACGTATGTTTATGTATGGTATGATTTGGGTATGACAAATGTATGGAACAGTTGCAAGTTATAAGGAAATATTTGCAGGTTGGTTTTAGTGAAAGTATTGTTTCAGTATTGGGTGATTGTGTGCCTCAATGATATAGATGGGTCCAGTATGAAAATTGGATGAAACGGGGCCTTTTAGATTGTGATGTTGTGCTTCAGTTTATCCAGTCTGAAAATTGATGAAACGTGGTACCTGGAGGAAGAAAGAGAAGTTTGTAACCTTCGGTAGGTCGACACCTACGTACTAGTACATCAGCTAGTACAAGAGCCAAGGGGGTGGTATCTCCCTTCTAGTAGCAGCTGGAAAAACAAGTAAAGGTTGGAACATTTCAGCAGGTAGCAGCCTGCGTACTAGTAAATGGATCGGCTAGTACAAGAGCAAAGGGGGTTGTAGCTCCCTTCCAGGATAGTCTGGAGAACAGGAGAAAGTTGTAGCCTACTGCAGGTAGAAGCCTGTGTACTGGTATAAATCTGCACCAGTACAGAACTATTGTAAAAGATATTTCTTATTAAAGAAGATTGAGACGACTTGCAACAGGTGGTTTTCACCCACATTGGGTTTCCACCTTACATCATGGTGTTCATGTGTGCTTCTTGTGTGTGATGATCTGTTCTATTTTACTGCTCATGTGGTTAATAATGTTCTGATGCACTCATTAAAGATCAACTAACTGAATCATATGTTTACTGGATGTACATTTGTTGCAACACATATGAATCTTAATATGGAAATGAAAAAGTTATATTGATCTAATAATAATGATTCACCCCCCCCTCTTAGTATTATTTCCAACAATTGGTATCAGAGCAGGTCCTTTGGTAGAAGCTTGATCGCTTGAAGGAGATCCGTAGAACTATGGGAAAGAAGCTTAAGAAGAAAGCGCCTAAGAAGAAGAAGACATCTCAGAAGAGCTATGACAGTGGGAGAATCGATTGGGGAATATGTGGAAGAAGCACTTCAGATTTAGAATCACTTCAGAATGAAGAACTATCAGGTATGAATTTGTTATTCTCTAGTGATACACTTATCTATTCATTTGAAGATGATGAAAGTGATAGTGAAACAACTGAAGTAGCTCTTATGGGTGAGCAAGAAAGATATCAAATAGAGGCAGAATTTAAAAGGCTTACAGACAAAATTAGAGATCAACAAGATCTGTTGAACAAAAGGGAATGTACCTTCAAAGAAGAAGCTAACAAACTAAAAGCTCAACTAGAGGAAGGAAACAAGGTAAGGAAGTTATTCAAGGACAAGGAAGATCAATGTCAAAAGTTACAGGATGAGATGACATCACTAAGAAATGAAGTCAATGAAAGGAGCACAACAATCAAGAAACTCAAAGAAAGATCCAGTTACTATGAAAGGCTTGAAGCTACAATCCTCTCACTGAAGGAAGATCTTGAAGAATCAAAGAAGCAGAATAAAGAGCTACTCCAAGCTCTTGAAAAATAGGAAAACGAAGTTCGTGAATTAAGACATCAATTGGAAGAAGGAAGAAAAGCTGAAGAAAACATGAAGAAGCAGTATCTTGAAAAGGAAGAGCAGCATCAGGTTGAGGTAAATATTCTAAAAGATAAATTAGAAGAAAAGGATAAGCTCTTATGATTTCAAGATAGTACTAATATTTTGGATGATATTCTTAGTAGTCAAAGGTCTCCTGCTATCAAAACTGGTCTTGGTTTTCATGAATCTATTGAAGGTGAATCTAGTTCACAAAGTAAGACAAGGAACTCTAATGCAAAATATGAAATGCTCAACAAGGAGATGAAAGGTCAACCCCATCAACATCCAAGGAAAGAAATTCTTCAAAGAAAATCTATCACTCCTCCGATGAATAATGTTGAATGTTATGGACATGTTGCAGCCAAACGTAGAAGAATGGTTCAAGATCATCACACAGAAATATCATCACGTTCCAGGTACTTTATGGGATATTGTTTTTCTGGCAATATGTTTGGCCACAAAGCTGCTGATTGGTACAGAAAGAATATGAAACATAGAAGATGTTATGCATGTAACAAGCTTGGACATATAGCTAAGGAATGTAGGAACAAAGTACGGGCACCATACCAAAAGGAGAAAACATCATCACACTTGAAGATATGGAAGAAGAAGGAAGTACAGTCAGAAAGAGGTGGCTCGGCACAATATACAGACATAACAGACTCAGAGGGACTTGAAAGTGCAAAACTTCAATGTCCTAAATTTCATACGCAATTTTCATAAAGGGAAGTCGCGTATATACGCGAGTTAGTTACTGCACAATCACGTATATGATAGTTTGAGGAAAAGTAGTGGAGATAGGATGTGATTCAGTCCATTACTTTCTTTGTTTGATAATGGTTACAATCTGCTGATGATGTGTGAAAATGTCTTGATACTTATAAAATGACTGAAAGTGTGTTGATGATGTCTTGATACTTCTTGCTGTTATATGCTTGATCAGATCTGACAGTGAACAGATGGCACAGGTTCAGGGGGAGCAGATGCTTTTAATAATGCATTGTTGGCATTATGGTTAGTAGTCCTTGGTGATGATGCTTATATGGCTAACTGATATATCTTGCTATAATATGGTTATGAGTTGTCCATGACAAAATCTCATATGATTCTTGGGGTTACATAGTTGATGATCAGATCAGATTTGTGATTGATTCTCTGATAATGCATATATGATGCTTACATGGTGATCTTCAAAGCTTG
Source organism: Pinus taeda (assembly GCA_000404065.3). Lineage (NCBI taxonomy): Eukaryota > Viridiplantae > Streptophyta > Pinopsida > Pinales > Pinaceae > Pinus > Pinus taeda. The sequence continues at coordinate 6,941 of APFE030841259.1, read as the reverse complement.
AATACACATCTTCGTTACTTGATGATGAGTCACTCTTATGTTGCTGTCGTCATATGCATAAAATACAGTTATGATGCTGGATTCCTATAGTTCTTGGCACTCATGTGGATGAGGATTGTTGCTGAGATCTTGAGCTCAAGTTACATAGTGCTAGATACATGGATGATTACTCAAAGTTGCATTGTTGGAGACATAATGATGATGAGTTCCTACCTATATGATGATAGGTTGATACTTACATATGTTGATTGATGCAAATATTCCCAAGTGATGATCCTTGGATCATACAGATCTTGATGTTGATGAGACGGCTATGGTGTCTTCCGCATATGATATATGTGAATGATCTTATCAAGAGAATGAATTGATGTAGGCATATCTTGTCACAGGTTGAGGCTATCTACACTAATAGACTTATACAAGTTGCTGGTCTAGATGTTGTTGTCAGATGCTTATGGAGCAGATCATACATTGTATTTGCTGATGACTATCATGATCTTATTTAGATGTTTGGTCTCTGTTATAAATATCATGTAAAGGTCATATCAAGACTCATGATGTAATAGTTTGTCTCTGTCTATTGTAGTCATAAGATGTAATTTGAATTTATACCCCCAATATGCATGGGAAGGATGATGTAATAGTTTTGTCATGTATCTGGTATATCCCCACTTGGTTGGGTGGATGAGTCAATATTGGTATATCCCCACTTGGTTGGGAGATGGATGTATGAGTCTTTGGTGATAGGAAGGTCATTTATGATAGAGTCATGTTCTTCTTGTAGAACATCTTTTTGCAGACCTTGCTCATAGTCAAGGGGAGCATGAACAACTCACTCCAGTAGAGCAGAAACTTCAACATATACTCAGAGGAAGCATGGATAGATTGGTACACCTTGGCATATACGAAGGGGGAGCTCATTCAGAGAGTTCAGCAGATACTCAGGGGGAGTATGGTCAGCAGAATGGTTATCAAGGAAAGAGAATATCTTGGTTCACCCTTTGCCCTTGATGTCAAAGGGGGAGATTGATTGGTTGTTGTTGCCATCAAGTCCAACCGTAGAAGAACATGTGTTGTACTTGATGGCAACCCACTCGTAGAAGAACATCTCACTTATTTATAACTAGATGAATCTACAGAAGAGATATCAGATGTGACTGAATGCATGGGATGCCAGACAACTCAAAGGAATCAGATGACAGTTCTCAGTATGACAAGTTAGCTTTGCCATCAAGTCCAAAGGGGGAGATTCTTGGCATTATGAGACAAGTGTTGTCCTTGATGGCAAATCACACAAATGACAAATTATAGTGTAGCAAAGTTATTTTCTGGTTCAAAGACTTTCATGCAGAGAAAAGTTCACGCACTTTCATGCATAGAAAAGTTCATGCACTTTCATGCAGAGAATAAATTATAGTGTAGCAAAGTTATTTTCTGGTTCACGCACTTTCATGCAGAGAAAAGTTCCTTTCATGCAGAGAAACATTCACGCACTTTCATGCAGAAAAAATTTCACGCACTTTCATGCAGAGAAAAGTTCACGCACTTTCATGCAGAGAAAAGTGCATGCACATGGGAAATATTATGGTTGGTTCATGGTATTTAGTCCTTGGTATTTGAACCTATGGTTTTGGGCCATGGTATCTCGTCATAAGTGTTGATCCCAAGTATTGGGTCCATGGTATTGAATTGTTATGGTTTTTGGTCCGTGGTATTGAGAAAGGCCTAAGGCTATAAAAGAGGAAGGAGATCATTTGGCAAGGAAATCTTCTGAATTATTGAATATCTGATAAAGTGCTAGATCTGGAATACTGTGATTGGGTTATGGTGCAGATCTGGATCTGAATGAAGAAGAAACCTGAGCGCAAGGAGAAGGATAAGTTCTATTGATGGGTCAAAATCTTAAGGCTCGAATAGTGGTATCTTTATATGATTTTGATCTGTGATATGTGGCGCATGCTTGATCTATAAATCTGATAATCTAGGTTAACTAATATCTGAATGTTTGAAAGAATGAATTTATAGATTTGTACACAGGTTTCTAAATAGTGAGGTAGCGTACATCTCATGATTTATGTTCTAGCTGCTTCTGTTTATTGCTACAGTGTTCTGGGTTCAGAAGTGGGGTGTGATCACTGTTATTATGTTCTGGGTACAGTCGTCAGAGAAGTGTTTATTTTGATTCAGTTTGTGCACAAGGAAGTTGGTTGACTACAGATCTATTTGATACTTGTTGGATCGGGTTGGAATGTTTATCATTATCTGTTTTGATAGACTAGATCTCAATTATTGACGTATGTTTATGTATGGTATGATTTGGGTATGACAAGTGTATGGAATAGCTGCAAGTTATAAGGAAATATTTGCAGGTTGGTTTTGGTGAAAGTATTGTTTCAGTATTGGGTGATTGTGTGCCTCAATGATATAGATGGGTCCAGTATGAAAATTGGATGAAACAAGGCCTTTCAGATTATGGTGTTGTGCTTCAGTGTATCCAGTCTGAAAATTGATGAAACGTGGTACCTGGAGGAAAAAAGAGAAGGTTGTAGCCTTCGGTAGGTCTCGGATTGACATTTTAAATAGCAATTTAGGACATACTAAATTGACCAAACATGGGGTAATCTTAAATGTTAAAATTTTTGGTTGGGCGCTACTTCTAAAATCACTATGGCGGGGAATTACCAATAATGGCATATGGAGTAAATTGACTCGGTTCAAGTACCTGAAGAATAAGGACTTTACCTATTGGATGATATAGGGATCAATTGAGAAAAAAATTGGATCCAAGATATGGAACAACTTTAATAAGGTAAACAAAAATTTACTTCAGAACATCTCATGGCTTTTCGGTACAGGAAATAAAACTATTTTGGGCAAAGACCATATTTTAGGATCTTGTGAGGACCCACTTGGTACAACAGAATTAACAAATTACCTAAATAGGAAAGGTATATTTGTTTTGAACGAGATGATCAGTGAATGGAGTGGTAATATTCCAATCTGGTTGGACCCCATCCATTTGAACCTCACAGGACAGTGCGAACTAGAATGGAGCCAACTTGTAAAATCTTTAAAATGCGTAGGCATATGTTATGACAACAAAGGGGATCATATTTCCTAGGTGGGAAGAAAGAAGAAATCCAGAGAGATTGAAGTGGCAGATTGCTATTTCAAATTGTGTATGAAGGAGCTACAAATTTCAGATAAGTGTTGGTTCTATAAATTTTGGAAAATAAATATTCCCATTAAGATTATTATTTTCCTATGGTTAACATGGCAAAATAAAAATCTTACATGGGAAAACTTGCAAAAGAAGAATCAACATGGACCTGGGATATGCTACCTATGTAGGAAAGAAGGAGAGGATAACTGTCATTTATTCTTACACTGTCCAAGCTCTATAAGCATCTAGAAGTACTTCACTACCAATAAGAAGATACCATACATTCATTTTAATACAATTGATGAATGTTTAAAATGGTGAAGCACACAATGCACCAATTGGCGATCGCTCTCACTGGTTGTCTTCTAGGAGATCTGGAAAGGCCAAAATCACCTAATCTTTGGAACTAGAAGATGGAGAGAAGACTTGATTTGTGAGTACATAGAATAGTGGACCAAATTGGATCAGGGAGCTGGCACCAAGAAAAAAATAAAAGGAAGATAATGGGATGGTACAGGATAGCAACTACCCGACTGGTCTTTTTGATGGGGCATCACAAGGATGGAGATGCAGATATGGAATTTGGTTAAAGGTTATGGAAGATCAAGAATACTGGATACACCGGAATGCGGGAGAGGGGACAAGAATGGAAGTTGAAGAAATTGCCTTGTGGGGACTACTATGGATTACCAAATTTTTGGATATCCCACAAATACAAATCTATGGAGATTCCATATGTATTGTAGATCACATTTTGGGGAAGAATAATATCCAACAAAACTCCCTACAAGGCTAGTTGAACCACATTCAAAGCTTGTGGAACACTCTTCAACAATCTTCCATACAACACATCAGCATAGCTTACAACAAGAACGCAGATGAAATGTCAAAAAATGGACTAATGGCCACAAAAAGAAGGTATGCACATCCAGATAAAAATGGGGACAACAATGACAGAAGCAAGAAGCATTGACACGCCAAGATAGAGCTTTATAGTCCTTGTTGGCGGAGCAATACATCAGCACAGATAAGTACTTTGAAACAATTTTTTGTATTACTTTTTTGTAGATGTTTTGTAAATGGTCTTGTATAAAAAAGACAAATGATAGATCGCTATATAGATTCCTGTATATCAAACAAGTTCTAGAAAATATGTGTATTACTGTTTTTTTCTCTGTTTCATCTTGAGAATCAAAGAAATATCTAGAAAATGGCAAACGCTGTTATAAGGAGTATATATTTAGTTTCCTCATCCAGAAAATGGCAGATGTTGATGTATGGAGTATGGCAGATGTTGATGTATAGAGTATATATTTAATTTCCTTATCAGCTAAATAATGGGTATCCTATCAGAGCTATGATGTTGTTTGTGTCATCATATATATGTACTATTTTAATATAATTCAATTTCTTGATCAGCTAGATAATGGGTATCCTATCAGAACTATGACACTGTTTGTGTCATCATATATATGTACTGTTTTAATATAATTCAAAACAAATGAGTTTTTTTACTAATTAAAAAAGATGACCAGGTCATCAAATTTCCACATGACAAATAAGACAAATTTGAAATATTGTTATACAACAATATTTGCTTGTGAACCAAAAAAAAATTAACACTCGCAAATCTAAAAAAATAAAATGGCAAGGTTATCAAATTTTCTTTGAAACTCCAAACACCAACGTGTATTATGGTTGGACATTGACGACGTTGTTGATTTGTAGCACCTACAGAAAAGGCCAAAGTAGCTCTGGTTAACTTGGATTTCCAAAAACACTTAACTAAATCAGATTAAAATCATACCAGAATTTCATTTTCTTCTGGACACAAAAAACTACGCTCATTAGACTACCACTCTGTTTAAGGTCCATTTCGTATATGTCTGCCATTTCTACGTCTGGAAGCTGGGATATCTTACGGCACAATTCCCGCCATGTGTGACAATGTAATAAAATATTGTATCCCTACTCAAAACAGGTATCGTCGTACCGAAGGATCCCTGAAAAATGCGTGGCATCATTTAAAATTTATTTTTAACAAAAATTCATTATGAACACGTTTAAAATTTGGAATTTTAAAGTTAAGGAAATTAAATATTTTAAGATGTGAAAATTTCATTTTAAATAATTTTATTAAAATTATAATTTCTAAGCATAGTTTAACTCGCAGAGTCGCTGTCTTGAAAGTTATGGAAATTCTAGTTATATTTAGAGAAAATTTGGCAAGGATTTTTGTAAACCTAGCTTTTAAACGCTTTAAACTGAATCTATTTCCACCATCAAAAACACGATTCAAATACTGTCTTTACAAAAAAATTTGAATTTTTTTGTCCAGAGTCAAACCACTTTAGTAAATTCCTCTGCCCCGTTACAGGACTCCATTTCGAAGTAATGCAATTGTTACCGTGGTCAACGTTATCGCTCAAAACCTTGACCATGTTATCGTGCCTCTGTGAGTCTTTATTGTGCTCAACATTATAAGTTCAAAAATATCCACATAACTTGCCGTCGCGCTGACCGGAAAACTATACTTTGCAAAACACTAAACTAGCAATTGTCCCAAAAGGTACAAAGAGAGGCCGATAGGATTATTTAATTGGAATTTTTGAATTTTCCGAGAAAAGTTAATTGGTTTGTGGAAAACCTTGTTTTCTTGGACTGGATCATTGTGCAATTACTTTTCTTTAGATGTTTTGTTTATATCTATGTTACAAGGAACACATTGAATATCTTATTTCATTTCTGCTATCCTTATTAATATCCTTTCCATGCTTTTTCTTGATCAATTTGATGAAATATTCCATTATCCTTTGGTGAAAGTCCTCACCTGCATATTAGTGTACATCCTGGTAAGTTCAAAGCTCGAAAGGCAACCAAAAAAGTCAATCATAACCACCATGCATGTATTCAAATTCACAATGTAAAACTGTGCACGTATTCAAATTCATAATGAAAAACTGCCAGATAGAGTTCAGACAGAGTACCTCCAAGATGGGTATTACCGTTTGTAGCCAAAACCTCAAAAGCTATATTGACAATAGTTAGAACGCTGACATCAAACGTGCCACTGCCAAGATCAAAAACAATAATATTTTCCTCTCCACCCTTCTTGTCCAAGCCACAAGCTATTGCTAAGGAAAAATATTTACAAAGCTAATAGTAAAACTGTACTTGCAGAATGATAGTTCTACGTGATACAGAATGAAAGTTCTACATCATAAAAATTATGAAAGGCAAACCAAACTGCAAAAGCCCTGAGACCCAGTACTCTGAAAACCAACCAGATCGATACAACCTGAGACCAAGTACTCTCAATACCAACGAGATCGATACCACCTTTTGTATGAGCTGGATATCCATGTATAAGCAATGAAACAATAAAGCAAGAACTGCCCGACAAGGCTGCAATTTTTCTTATAAAAATATCTCCCACTGCAACAAGTTCATAACAAAAATTTAATGGCACTCCCCTGCACTAATAAATTGAGAGGTATGTGGTAAAAACGATACCCCTCATGATTTTTAATTTTTCATTATTAAACATATACAATACAATTAAATCTGGTACAACCTGCCCCATACAATGAAACTCTCTTCAACTAAAATTGATATGTTGTCCATCAAATTTCTACAATCTACAGACAAGTGAACCTTTCACAAAATTCTGCAATTGCATTCACAAGTACACCCTCTAGTTATCCACAGAAATTTCCTAGCCCCTGAGATCTGGGTAGTTACTATATTCATGGATAATATTTAGGTTCAGAATAAGTGG
>APFE030841257.1:0-39953 GCA_000404065.3 Pinus taeda | reverse complement strand
CTCACCATCTATTGTCAATTGATGAAGTGATTGTTCTAAATCCAAGTATAGTCAATCCCACTCTTCCCGCTCTTCCATTGGAGGGTGAAACATGTATCTGCACCCACATTGATTGACTATTTGTTGACCAAGTGCTCGAATCGATTCCATCTTCGGTAAATCCCACTCTCACTTTAGAGAGTGAACTTAATATGACTCAGGTTCTTCATGTTACCTCTGATTCTTCTACACAGGGGTAATAATTTCAATTGTTTCCTTTGAACCCCCTCCAAGTAATGAGGCTATTTCTTTTGATTGGAGTAGAATGACAGGACCTCTTCTTTCTTCTTCCACCCCTTTACAAATTATTGTGAAGGCTTATGGTAAGAATGTGTGGTGCATGGATGTAGATGAAGGTGCTTTTGTCAGTATTTTATCCTCAACTGCTTGGCAAGCTTTGGGCTCCCCTCATCCTATGCCTATTACTCTGAATTTTTTATATATCTTATGGTAGTTCAAGGTCCCTTAGATTCAAAATTTCTCCTTGGGCAAGACTACGTCTATGCCATGAAATTTTTCGTATCAACACTCTTTCACATGATGTCCTTCCCTCACAATGTAAACATTGCGATCGTTGATTAACTTTCATATGTTTATCTTGCTTCGACTGCTAGTCATATGGCACCCCTGAATGTCCCCTATAAGGAAGTGGTACCTACCCTGCCACAGGTTAATTATGTAGCAACATGTCCCATGATTTTAGTTACCGATGCAAGTGATCCTCGCACTATCTACTCGACTTATTTTGACTTAGATCTAGTAATTGACATGGTCAAAACTTCAATGGGGGCCTTTGAATACAATTTTCTTATCCATATTGATCCCCTTGCCATGTGTTCCTTCGCGAGAATTGTTCTTCCAACTGATGAAGAGCTTATGGAAGCCATGATCATGGGGTGTCCCTTGACATATGTTTCCTCCATTTGAAATCCATGAAACAAGGTACCATATGAGGATGCTTCTTTTACTATGTCAACCTCACTTGAAAATGAAATAGGTCACCTTGAGGATAGTTCTTTTATTGTGTAAACCTTGATAAAAAAGGAAACAATTCTTTATGAGGATAGTTCTTTTATTATGTCAACCTTGTTAAAAGATGAAATAGGTGCTCTAAGGACCATTCATTTAATGTGTCAACCTTGTTAAAAAATGGAACAGGTCATTGTGAACATAGTTATTTTACTATTCCAAGCTCATTAAAAAGTGAAACAAATCCTCCCCTATTTGAGTTGAATCTTTAACTAGATCTCATAAATGTTAAGTTGAGTCTTTCTGATCTTGTAAAGAATAATTCATTTCATCCACCTATTAGTAACTTGTAATCTACTCAGCTGAATGAAATGAAGTGGGGAAATGTTCCCTTGCAGTCATTATGCTTGGATCTTGAAAACTTATCTCAAGCACATGTTTCTCTGTTTCCAGCTTGCATAAGAATGAAACCAATTTCAAGAAAAAATTTCCAATGTTTCAAGCCTGTGTAAACATGAAACCTATCTCGTTTCCACTTCGATTATTATTTTCAAGAGTTGTTAAACTCAGAAAAATCCTCAGCTGCTTTTGCTATATTTTCATGCTCGTAAAAAGCACATGAAAATGTTGATTTCTTTTCATCCTTTCTTGCTCATTAATTAATTTGAAAGTCATTAATATGTGTCTATTTTTATCACTTTTTCGAAATTGTTAAAACTTACAAAAAAGTGGAACCATGGAGTTCTCTTTACACCCTTTTTAGACTCCTTAAAAGTGAAAATGTCACCAAGTAATTGATTTTTCGAACTCATAAAAGTAAATGAATAGCCGAATATTCAGTATACGTTTACCTATTTGACATAATGAACTAGATTATTTATGAAAAAGGTATATATTGACTTATAATGGTCAATAGAGTTCTCTCCTGCATTATTTTATCCTCTTTTGGTCTTAAGGGACTAAATTTATGAAAAAGAACACTATGGAGTTTACTTATGTTTTTATCGTGACTCCCTAAAACTAAAAAACGCCTAGATTTACTTTCTTCAGGCTTGTTAGAATTTTACAGTAAAAGAAATGAATGATTTTTTTTTTTTTTTTTAATTTTCTAAACACTTAAAATAAAACATCATCGAGGTACCCCTTCTTTGGAATTGTAAAAATTAAATAGTATACGACTTGTTAAGCATGACGAGAGCAAACCACTCCTTCTTAGGGTTTGTTAAAAATTCTTTGATGGACTCACCTAAAGGATGAGCTTATAGGACCAGTATATGTTATCCTCCTCCAGCTTGTAAAAAATAAAGAGGTACTTTCCAGTAATGGTGGGGGAAAAGTGGGAAAAGGTATTCATTTTATATTCATTATAAAAGCAGTATGTCACTCTTGAACGTTGCACTTTGTCACATTTATCCCCAGGTTGGGAAATCCATTTGTTATAAAATTAAAAAAAACCCATTGAAGCCTTCAGTTGGTTTTCAGTATTATCGTTGAGTCAAATGTTGGCAAGTCAGTTGTCATGTCGTTATGTGTCTAAGAGAAGTTCAACCTCAGTTCCTCTTCCTTTGAAAGCTTTAGCCTTCAATCGCATCGACCATCCTTAAATAAGACCTTGCAAACTATTCATTAAAACTTGAATTTGTGTTTCTTGTCATATTCTTTCCTTCGACGGGTCGCTTCCTATTGACTTCAGCTTATTATCTAGGAAGTTGATCTAGAAATCTTTAGTACCTTGAGGCCTACATGACTTAATGGTAGGTTTCTCACCTTCAAGGATAAGTTATCATCATTAGCGTTCGATCGAAATATTCTATGGGTGTTTGAATCTAGATCACTTATTCGCACTTCATAGATTGTACTCGAAGTACCTTGAGAGCCACTGTCATTATTGGGGGTTTCTCTCATAGTTTTTAATGATTCACATAATAGAACGATAACCAAGTGGTTTCTACCATGTTAGACTTTAATACATTCACTCACATGGGTAGATTCATATTATGGATCGAGAGGAGGAGATCAAGAGCCTAGATCTAGTTTCATTAATTTAGGTTGCAAAGAGTTTTATATTCGTGATCATGTAGACCAATTCATAATAGATTGTTGTGTCTGTAATGTGTCTATTATCGATATGATTCTTGGGTTTTTTTGGTACTTGTTAATTGGGTTAGCTTTAATCTGAGTATGGGAAATCCTACCTTAGTGATGATTATATATGTTTGCATTTTAATCCTTGAATGTTTCTTGTAGGTTTCCGACCACTCTCTCTAATCTGAGCTTTGGCATGATAAAGTTCTTCAATATTTAAAACATATTTTTTAGACTTCACACTTTAGGGGACAATCTATTACCCATCATTTTGTCACCATGACACTTGATCTATATAAATGGTTTTGTCGCCATCCATCAACATGTTCCATTGAACTCCCTTAGAGGTCAAACAATAAAAAATCCCTTGAAAAGGATGAGAATATTGGGTGAAACAACTTGTATACCTTGTTAGGTATGACCTACGCACTTTTCCTAGAAGTGTCTGTACATTCATTATATTTATGCTCGAGAAGAGTGCAAAACTGTGCTTTGTCTGCTACTATAGGCCGCCTAGGTGAATCAAATAAAAGTAAAAATAAAAAGTGAGATATAGAAGCATTTTTAGGTGAATATAGCCCAACTGAAAATTGTTAGGTCATATCTATTCATGCCAAACACCTCAGGTGATGGACCTAATTCCCTTTCTTTAAGGAACCCTAATTCCCTAATTAGGGGATCTCATCCTCCACTTTTGGATCCGAAACTTTCCTCTTGGCCTATAAATTGACCAGAGGGTACAGGGATCAGGGAGGTTAGAAAATATATACTTATGTTGTTGAATTGAGATTGGAAGGCTTATCATTTAAGTAAAGGGCTAGAGGCATTTCAGAGGAACCTCATGACATCAAGGAAAAGGTTGTAAGGCTCTTCTTTATCCTTGAATTAATACAAATTAATCATTTTTTGCATTCCATTGTCTTACTGAAATGATGAAAGGTTTATAGTTCTTTAGATATTCATTAATGGAATTTAAATTTCTAATCTCCTTGGATTAATCTTGTTTGAATTGTTATGTTGCATATGCCTTTGATATTTCTTATGTTTTTGGTTGCAGGTATCTTCAAGCATTGAGAAGCTACATCATTAGAAGAGGGGATCTTCATCAAGGATTTCTCAAATAAGTGACAAGCTTATGCATCGTCTTTTATACTCATAAGTCAAATGAAGTAAGCTTATGGAAAGAGCTATTCAATTGTTTGTTTGTTTCTAGTTTCCTTTAGGATCTCGAGAGATCATGCTTGTTAGCAAGATGGATTTACCCACCTAACAATTGTGTATCATAATTTCATAGTGTGGTTATCTTGTTCTCATTGGAATGCAAAAAAACTATGATATTAGTACTTCCATATTTTTTTGGAAGAAAACATTTTCAGTGTAGCCTTTGGTAAAGGAAATAGTTCCATAAATTAAAAAGCTTGTTATATGTCGATATGCAACATATAAGTAATTATATAATCTTTGAGGAATTCTCAAGTTTGTTAACGACATATATTGAATATTTTTTTAATAATCATAATATTCGAAGAAATTGACAAAATGTCTGATCACAAGTGTTGGTGAGGTAAATCGTCTCTGTAGATATATCTGATCCCTCTAGCCCAATGAGTGGGACTAGTAACCTACGTGACAATCTACAAGACATTTTCCTGAATTACAATCGAAATGAGAGAAGAGGAAGATGGCCTACCTCATTCTAATGCTATAATTCACTCCTTTGTTGGAGATCTTGAATCGATCCTCCTCAAGCTCAACTCTATTGCTCACAGCGTTTTGATACCTGCACAAGAGATTAATGACACAACAAAGCATACAAGTGAAACAAAAGTAATTGAAAGTAATCGACTTAATATATGAAGGAGCACTAAGGTAAATGATGCATTAACACAAACAATTATGGAAACTGAACGAAAAATTGTATATATTAATGAAATAAAGGAGGAAACATACAACCAAGCCTTGATGTCAATAAGCTCTCCTTGAGTGAGTGTCCAAGTCCAAGCTCAAGCTCTCCAAGCACTCCTTCTCTAAGCCAAATGAGTAGCATGTAAGCACTATCTTAGGATAAGGGTGCAAATAATAAGAGACCAATGATTGGGGAATGTGAGAGGATGGATATATAGGCAGGTAAATGGAGTTAGGATCTCTCCAAAGATAGGGGAAGGCCCTCATCTCAAGGAGGTAGCTCATAGGGATAACATCAAAGGGAAATATTGGGAGAATTTGACCACATCCACACCGAACAACCTCCAAGTTGTCGTTCTCGAAGCCTCTAGATCACAAAGCCTCTTATCCTCTATGATAAAACTTGCCTTTTAGGGATGAGTGCGAGTCTTCAAGTAAAAGGTGCACTGGCAACACGAGGCTAGTATAGTGCAACTTGTCATCAACACTAGTTTTCAGTGTCAGAGTCATGCTCGTCCTAAAATTAGGGTTTCATAGCTTACTTCTTCAGGGAAGGCTTAAGGGATGTTTCCATCATTTTTTTGGGGAGGATTTGAACTACATATCAAGATGGGTATACTACATGATCGCTAGATTTCAAGCACTTTAGGGTATGACACATGGAAGTGCAGGAGGCGCGACAAAATACTGTGCAACAGATGCCCCCTAAGGCATGAAGGCATAACATGGAGTGATGGTTGAGATGCTTTACGAGATTTTGTAAGGACGAGAACAAAAACTATCAGGAGACCTGCAAATCAAGGATGCATATACATATACATATCTGATATCAAAACATGAATCCACGATATGGTCATAGATAGCTGGATAGAAAGGACTATGTGAAAATATCCACAGCATGGGTGCAGCCATCCGAAAGGAAAGGCTCATCTGTAAGTGTAACATAGAAGGTATGGACACAACCACCTGATATAGAAGGATATTCATCATCATAAATATAAAGTCCCACGATATGGTCACAACCATCCATATAGAAGAAACATGTGTACAATCATGAACAATACATAACTCCACGTAGCCTGAGTCATATCAGTCAAAACTCAGGGTCTTGCGCTCCATCCCTAACCCGATAAAAGTACAAATTCTAACATGCAAATAAATGTGTTGAAGTTGAACATGATATAAAACTACATGATTACCGGTCAATGATGTGGACTGTTAACAGGAACGAGAGGAACCACCAATAAGGACAATGGCTCCCAAGGTATGAAAGTACAATCTTTTTCATATTTAGAGATTTTGAAAGAAATAGAAAAAATAAAACTCCATCATGTCGCTTTTCATAATTTTTCTCTTGAACCTGAAAAGGTAGTAAACGATATTCGAGAGAACCTTTTGACCATGTCAGCCAAGGTGTATTTTTCGTAAATAGTCAATATCAACCAAAAATAGGGGTAAATGTATACAGAGACGACGTCAATTCATTTAATTTAACAAGTTAGAAAATACAAGTACTCAACCATATTTTCATATTTCGGTAGTCAGAAAATAACTTAAGGATGACTTTGGGGGTTCCATTTTCATTTATTTTTAACAAGTTCGAAAAGGAGATAAAATAAAAACTCATTGAATCAGTAAAAAATGGTCATTATAATCATTAAAAATAACCTATAATTGCACAAAGACAACCACACATCACTGATATCGAGGAAAATAATAAAATATTGGCAAAAATGTATTTAAAAACTTATAAATAGACAAAAAGTAAAACAATTTTTACCATTGCACTTGGAGTAAAATGGAGAGTGAATTTTACCCTATTTTCCTTGATTCTTCAGGCAAGCAGTGTGGGAGATCTAGGCAACCATTTCACAAATCGTTAGCTACAGGTAAGAGCTCTTCCTTTTCTCTTGCTTCTCATTCTAATTTCATGCAATCTCATTGGATTTTTGCTGGTTAAAAGGGAGGATTTCAATTTTTAAATTAGGGACGATCAACGCGAGTTTTCTCATCAGATCGCTATTGATCACCCCTAAGACCAAAAGGCTCTCACATGGCCAATGCGAAAATAATTAAAATAGAATCACTGGTCGTGGGGTAGAAAAAAGGAAGAGAAATCATCTCTCTTGATCGATGTTTTTTTGCTTTTCTATCCATGGAAAGGAATTTAATCAATGTAAATGGTTTGTTTGCAAAATATTTCAACAACATGGTCATTAAATGGAAGGAATGGGGCCATCAGGTAGAATATCACCAGGCTACCCAAAGTGCTAAATGTGTCAATGTTTTAAGGGACCATGGGTTATTTAAATTCTTCCAAACCCCAAGACTCAGAGCTCAAAATGAGTTTGTACATTATATGATCAGTCTACGGGATGTTGATCAACCGATATTCATCATCACAGACCAAGAACTAGATTTGGAAGTACCTAATATCTACTTCATTGCTAGATTTTCCAAAAGAGGGGAAATAGTCCAACTCTTTGGATCTTGTGGTGGAGGTGAGACGACCAATACGTTAATCAGAAGGCATTGCCTATGTTCATATACAACTTTGAGTGGGAAGGTGAAGATAGTGACCATCGACAATATTCCCTTGAGGAAAATTCTACAAACCATGGCCTGTATAGTTGGGGTGCAGGATTTGCATGAGATCTGAAAATCACAATTCTAGTATGAAGTTGATTTCCTTACTCTAACCGTGTTCAGCTAGTGGGAAGGACTATTGGTCAACATGCAGAGACAACTGACCAAGAGAAAGTTGGTAAACTTGAAGTAGTTCAACTTTAGTTCGATTTTGGTCACTTTCTTTTTGGAGCATGTGCCCCTATTTTGGTGCCAGTGGGTACAGGTGGAGGATCCCGCTCCACAAGATATGAGGCTACCCAAATGGAGTGAGATCATGCCTTGTGGAGGAGGGGGACAGTGGATGCGTTTCCCTCCACTGTTCTTTGGTTAGCTATGCCAACAACTGATCATTGTGGGTAACTATGCCTATGCAGGAACGAACTTCAGAGGAGATCTATATCTGCCTCTACCACTGAGTGAATAGTGGACTGTTGTAGGTAAAACTTGTTCTTTGAAATTTTTTCAAGTTTTATGAGTTTCTTTTTGGTTAAGTGTATCTAAGAGTTTACTTGTGATAAATTTGTAGATGTGGGACCAGAAAGACCACCTGACATGTCTCCAATAGCACGATGAGTAGCACGTCAGATAGAAGATGCTCCATATGAGGAAGGAGTAGATCCTATGATAGAGATGGAATGAAATCTGGAAGTTATTACTCCAAGGATTCCAGAATATGCAACTATAGAGGACGTGCCACTACAATACCGAAGTCATATAGTAGGAGTGTCTATGACATTGTGTCGGCTATTAGACCAAGTGACCAGAGTGGTCTCATGCTATCACCAACATCATGTGGGTGTAGCCTTTCTCTAGTCATGTTTTTTTGCACTATTGAACGCTTTGAAAGCCATGTGTCCCAAAACACTTATGTTCTAAGATTTTGATGAACAAACTTTGACAGACCTAATATATTATATATATATATATAATATATATATATAAATATATGTATATCTTCTACTTATGTGTTCAAGTATCATGATGATGTGATCAGTTTTATAAGTTACGCAAATGTCTATCAAGAAAATAATTTGCTAATTCATCTGTTAGTGTATTCAAATTCCGTGGAATGTGCCGATATGTGATATAATCAAATTTTCTTTCCAGTAATCGAACATGTAGATACATACACAAAATTTGTGCATGTTTTATTAAGTAATGGCTATTTAATTGTAACACAATGCATTGTGAATCTAAATTAACAACTAAATTTCTAATGCCAAGAGAAAATGCTTCTAATAACACTTCAATAACTACATTGAACTCGGCAATATTATTAGTTGTTTGTCGCAGGAAAATACCTTGTAAGTCGATAAACTCGCCATCAAGGGCAAAAAGGTTCCAAGTTGTGGGGGATAAGTTATGTGTGCTACGACAAGCACAATCAGCAAAACCAACATAATGGTTTGAGGACATATGTAAATTAAGTGGAACACAAGGTAAGTAGTGGAAACATGTATGAAAAGCAAAAAACACACTAAAAAGTAAAAACTGCACACTAATGAATCCACACACTAATGTACAAAATTAATTACACGAAATTCACGCATAATATTTTTTCAGATAAAGCCCGCCGCAGAGGTGTGATAACGCATTACTTTCATAGTCAACCAGCTCATAGGCACATTTTTACAAGACACGTTTAATGATGTATGGTCCATGCAACATAGGTTTGAAGTTTCCAAATCCAAACTTATCATTGGCTTGGTCATACAGAAAGACCAAGTCACCTTCAATGAAAATGAGTTTTAACTTCTTCTTTTTTGTGCTTCATTTACCATTGCAACAATATGACAGGTCTCATGAAGCCTCTCAAGATAAAGTAACCGCTCCTTTTCAAGTGAGGTATCAAGGAGTAGCTTCATAGCTAGCTTTAACGAAGGAATTTCACACTCAATTTAGAGTGTCACCTATAAACCATAAACCAACTAGAATGGAGTGAAGCCAGTGGTTTTCTTAGTCAAAGTTTGGTAAGCCCAAAGAGCTGACAATAACATGATATGCCAATCTTTGTATGCTTCCCAATGGTTCGTTGAAGCATAGTAATCTATACTTTATTAATTACTTCAACTTGGCCATTGGCTTGTGGGTAGTAAGGAGTTGAACTATTGTGGAGAAGACCCAACTAAGCAGTCAGCTCTGCCATCGTGTACTCATGAAAATGTGATCCGTGATCAGTGACATTGGCTTGAGGGATGTTAAAACTAGCTATGACATGGTTAAATAGGAACTGGGAAATAGTGATACCATCAACATTATATGTGGTCATCACCTCGACCCATTTAGTAAAATAGTCGATGACCACGATGATATAGCCATGCCCCCCAGCTGAGAGAGGGTTACATGTCATGCAATCTATGGCCCATTTGGAAAATGGGCCAATGGTAATGATTAGGTGTAAGGGTGTTGGTGAGGCGTGCTATTTGTGGTTATATCATGGCACTTTTGAACTCTTATAATACACTCTTTGAAGATAGAAGGCTAGAAACAGCCAACGTGAAGTATCTTCTGAGAAGTGGCATAGCCTAACATGTGGCCACCACATGCCCCAGATTGACATTCATTGAAGGCTTCTTAAGCCTCTTCAATTGTTATACATCTACAAAGAACAAAATAAACACTGACTTTGTATAACATATCACCACTAATCCGATAAGGTTGAGACTAATAACAGATGTGGCATCGGTCAAATTGAGACAACTTAGATTAGAAATTTTAAATATGAAGATAAAAAATTATATATTTGTACCATAGGTCAATAGTGGTGATGAGAAACAATGTTTCATAAGGAATCTGCTCAGTAAAATTAGTGGAGGTGTTTTCGAATGGAAGGACATAAATAAATTCGGAAACGACGAGTGACTTCTTCGATTTGGTGGCAATGAACTCCAAATCAAACTATTGTAGCATAAAAATCTATTTAGAGTACTTTCCCCCAAGAAACTGATGATTTAGAATATAAGTCATGGGGTTAGAGTTAGAAATCATTGTGGTCCTCCATCGAAGAATGTAATGGCGAAATCGTTGAATAACATGGACTGTTGCTAAGGCAAGTTTCTCAACATGAGCATATCATGTGTGAGTGTCAATAAGATTTCAACTAAAATAATAACCCACATGTTCATTGCCATCATCATCATCATAGACCAACACCATAGAAATGGTACTATTAGTCGTGGCCAACTATAGGAAATAACCATAGTGATAGTTAGGGAGATGCAATAAATGAGCACTAATGAGTTTTTTCTTTAGAGCATCAAAATATTTTTGGAAAATTTCTTCCCAAATGAATGGGATCCCCTTCTTAAACAAGCGAGTAAATACCTTGGCAAGCTCAGTGTAATTAGGGACAAAGTGATGAAGAAAATTAGCCTTTCCTTGCAAATTCTGCAATTGCTGCAATGATGAAGGAGTGGGTAAATTTACAATAGCCTCAACTTTTAACAGATCTATTCGGATAGCTTATTTGAACACGAAAAACCCAAGAGTCGAACATATTCTAAGAAGAAGGTACATTTATGGAGATTGAGACAAATATTATAGTGTCGACAACATAGAAAAATCACTCAAAGGTGGTCCAAATGGTCACGACGCTTAGCAGAATGAGATGGTAAGTCAGCAGGATAAGGTTGAGCAATGTGTTTAATATTATGAAAGGTATATGAAATTTCTCTCTGAAAGATAGCATCAGTGTTTTTTAGACCAAAAAGGAACTTCTTATAAGCAAAAGTCCCGTATGGATAGATGAAAGCAATCTTATGTTGATTAGGGAGTAATATGTTAATATGGTTGTAACCAGAAAAACCATCCACAAAAGAGAATATCTTACTCCCAGCACACTCATCAATGATTTGATCAATAAAGGGAGTGGGATAGTTATCTTTAGGGCTTGCGCGATTAATGTCATAGTAATCAACACAAACTCATATTGTTCCCTTCTTATTAGTAACAAGCACGATGTTAGATACTAAATCTGTCAATGGGATAGGGTAAATAAATGCATCTTTTAGAATGTTTTCAACTTCTCCCTTAATAGTAGCAACCTTCCTGGGATGCAAGGGATGGAATCATTGACGAATAGGTTTTGCATTAGGATACATGGGTATTTCATGCACCATAATAGCTGGATCAATACCTGGCATTTCCTCATACAACCAGGTGAATATATCATGAAATTGTTTGAAAAGGTCTATGTAAACCCTGATCTCATCAGGAGTACAAGAAACCCCAATGTGAATCTTCTTGACAATTCAAGGTTGAATGGAAATGTCGATTGGCATGGTTGCAGTAATATTTCCCATATTACTATTCATGCACCAGAACAAGTGTTTGAAGTGGATGCGTTGGGATATGAGAAACAAAAAATTCAAGACATGAAGGAATCTCACTTAGACTTGGAAGGAATGAGGAACGATGATGGGCATCATTCCAATGAGTTTCATCAATAGATATCACCTCAACAATACTATCGTCGATGGGGCATATTGATGCAATGTTGGCTAGCCTGCAAACCAGGATCTTCAAACTCAACCTTATACTGCAATTACCATGCCAATTTACGCCTTTATACGCACAGTAAAAAAATATGAATGACACTATGCGCTCCTGTAAACAAATAAAGTTCCTGATCATTCTACGCACACAGGTTTATTAACCAAGGCAATTACTCTGCCCCCAATGTATGCGCAAATCAAATCAATTAACTGGAGGGCTTAAAATAAATCGCTGTCATCAGATACCAAGCATTCCGCTCCATACTTTTCACCAGATGACAGAGTCGTTTTAATACTATATGTGTCATTAATCGCATATGAAATTGAGCATTCACATTTTCAAAAGAAAACAATACACATGGAACCAATCCTTCAGTTTGGCACCTATCTTTTCTGTAACCTCTTGGATTTAAGCCTTGACAATTTAAGCCTTAGAAATTCACACTCCACGCAACAATAAATCTATAACCAGCGATTATGATCCCCGCACCCGATCAAATGATTACCAACAATTATACAAACTCCACGCATATATACCGTAGTTTGAATTGGTAGCGACTGAGATTTGAAACTATACGCCAATATTTCAAGCACCTCACGCACAGGTTATTGTGTCAAACAAAAATTAACAGCGCCTCGCTTACCAGGATTCATACACAGTGTTATATATATTGTTACAACCCTCTCCACCGGTAGTTTGATCATACAACGTTATCCTCCAGCATGCAATGCCGAGGTTGAAAGCCCATCACTATAAGATGTTCTCCTCTGCGCAAAACATCGGATTCCTCTTCCATTAATAAAATGGGATTCATAGGCGCAAACAGTGCTGTTATAACGAAAAGGACCGGACCAACAGTATTTTACACACACAGTAAACCTCGAACGGGAATATGAAGGCGATTCAATTCCATAATACACAGTCAATTAATTATGGATACATGAATAAAAAAACATTGCACTAAAATGCCAGAGAGGCTTTGAAATTATGCTTTGACGTCGCCTCCCTCTCTGATGAGAGTTGTAGCTGCTTCATTAATTTATAATAATAATGGATATGTACATAGAGGATAGATAAGACCTTATCTCTTAGGAAAAACAAGCGTTTTCCTTTTTTTCACAATGACATAAAGATGGAAGCTTTATTCCCTATTTTTTTATCCTAATTTTAACTGGAAAAAACATAGAAATCCTATCCCAATCCTTTTTCTAATTATTCTCTCATATTCTTTTAGAAAAAGAATATTTACATAACAAAATACTAGAATTATCACACCCCCTCTTTATTCCAGATTTACAAATGAGGATGGTCTCGATGCTCCTGCATCATACACCCAACCTTAAAATTAATCATGATCTCCTGATCATGTGCCTGGATCCCATACTTTGTGCTGCAAGTTTCCATTTGCCGTTGCTTTTGTCTGTTGTTCTTCTCCAGGTCTCCACACTTTATGCTGCATCGCTCCACTCGCTGCACTTTCACAATCTTCTACTGTCTTCCTTTTATTGCTGCTTCTGCTGCTTCTCTTCCTTGCTGGTGTCTTCCTCTGAGACACTTTCAACATGATTCTTCTAATGAGCTCAATTTCTTTGTCTAATAAATCTTTAGACTGCTGATTTCTTTTTTCCTGTTGAGCTAAGATGGCTTGCTCAGTCTGTTCTGTTACTTGTTGACTTCTTTCTCTTATTCTTGTTTCTGTTCCGACTGCCACCCAATTATCCATCCCCTCTTGTCTTCTGGAACAAAAAACTTCTTCTCCCTGCATTTGACTACTCAACTGAGTCAAATATTTTGCAAAAATACCTGCATTCACAAAAGACTGGTTAGAATAAAATTCATAAGGCATCAGTGCCTTGTACTCCTTTGATAGCATCTCAGTATACTGTTCTGAATCCTCCATTATCAGCACATCAGTATGCTGATCCAAACTTCTCAAAGAATCTTCTGAAGAATTCTCAGGACTGTCAACCAGTCTTCCTCCCATGTCATCTACTTCCATGGCAATTTCCTGTACCTGTTCACTGTATTGAACTCTTCCATCTGCTTCATTTTCCCTGTCATATCCTGGATTCTCCAACCAGTATTCCAACAGTGCAATTTCTTTGTAGCATTGTTGAAGCATCACATCATCATTTACAGTCCCTGCATTCATACACAACTTGTCAGTTTTAAAACCATGTGACCCCTTGTCCTTACTTGAAGTTTCAGTCTTCAAGTCTTCATCTTCACTATCTCTTAGAAATTCTCCTTGTTCCATTTCAACTTCCTCTTGACTCATCTTCTTGCCATTTACCTTGGCATCCTCTTTCTTATGTCCTCTACTGTGGCTTTTTCCTGAACCTCTGCTATGACTATTAGTAGTCATATTCTTCTCGTTCTTTCTTCACAATCTCCTTTGCAATAAGCCTCTGCAACAGCTAGTCCTCCTGGCTGCAATCTTACCTCACTAAGCTCTCTTTCCCTTCAGTGGAAAGATCCATTTTCCTTTCTGCTTTTCCTGTTCCTGCAGTCGTTCTTCCAGTACCTGTATCTGTGCCTTTATTTCTGCAATCTCCCATCTGCAACTTTATTCAACCTCTGTTGAATCTTCAAGTTTTGCTACATTCACTTCTCCTTCTTCCCACTGAGATTTCTTCACTATTCCTGGCTCTGATACCACTTGATGCAAGGCTGGCTAGCTTGCAAACCAGGATCTTCAAACTCAACCTTATACTACAATTACCATGCCAATTTACGCCTTTATACGCACAGTAAAAAAATATTAATGACACTATGCGCTCCTGCAAACAAATAAAGTTCCTAATCATTCTACGCACACAGGTTTATTAACCAAGGCAATTACTCTGCCCCCAATGTATGCGCAAATCAAATCAATTAACTGGACGGCTTAAAATAAATCATTGTCATCAGATACCAAGCTTTCCGCTCCATACTTGTCACCAGATGGCAGAGTCGTTTTAATACTATATGTGTCATTAATCGTATATGAAATTGAGCATTCACATTTTCAAAAGAAAACAATACACATGGAACCAATCCTTCAGTTTGGCACCTATCTTTTCTGTAACCGCTTGGATTTAAGCCTTGATAATTTAAGCCTTAGAAATTCACACTCCACGCAACAATAAATCTATAACCAGCGATTATGATCCCCACACCCGGTCATATGATTACCAGCAATTATAGAAACTCCACGCATATATACCGTAGTTTGAATTGGTAGCGACTGAGATTTGAAACTATACGCCAATATTTCAAGCACCTCACGCACAGGTTATTGTGTCAAACAAAAATTAACAGCGCCTCGCTTACCAGGATTCATACACAGTGTTATATATATTGTTACAACCCTCTCCGCCGGCAGTTTGATCATACAACGTTATCCTCCAGCATGCAATGCCGAGGTTGAAAGCCCATCACTATAAGATGTTCTCCTCTGCGCAAAACATCGGATTCCTCTTCCATTAATAAAATGGGATTCATAGGCGCAAACAGTGCTGTTATAACGAAAAGGACCGGACCAACAGTATTTTACACACACAGTAAACCTCGAACGGGAATATGAAGGCGATTCAATTCCATAATACACAGTCAATTAATTATGGATACATGAATAAAAAAACATTGCACTAAAATGCGAGAGAGGCTTTGAAATTATGCTTTGACGCCGCCTCCCTCTCTGATGAGAGCTGTAGCTGCTTCATTAATTTATAATAATAATGGATATGTACATAGAGGATAGATAAGACCTTATCTCTTAGGAAAAGCAAGATTTTTCCTTTTTTCCACAATTACATAAAGCTGGAAGCTTTATTCCCTATTTTTTTTATCCTAATTTTAACTGGAAAAAACATAGAAATCCTATCCCAATCCTTTTTCTAATTATTCTCTCATATTCTTTTAGAAAAAGAATATTTACATAACAAAATACTAAAATTATCACACCCCCTCTTTATTCCAAATTTACAAATGAGGACGGTCTCGATGCTCTTGCATCAAATATCTCATTCAAGGGATCCAGAGAATCCCAAGAACTGAGTGAAGGAGATTGTGAATAGGCATCCAAGTGCATACTAAGAACAACATGACTTTCTGAAGAGGCCATTGAAGCCAAGACAATTTCATGATAAGCTTGTTCTAAGGGACTTGGTGGCATAGTGTCACCAAATGACTCAACATGATCCAAAGAAGGAATGGTCCATGGATTAGTGGAGATAGAGATCATGTTGATTGAGGCGACATGCAAAGACGGGAGAGAAAAGGTTCCCATTAAGGAAAATCTTTTCGAAGATGTTTCCCCACACTCTCATATGGAATACCAATATTTCCAACATATGGGACATTGCCATTTGAAGCACTAGAAGATAAAAAGGACAATTGATCGATGGTGACAATTTTTCCTTCATGAGGAAAACAGAGCACACGAAACAAAGTGGATACCACTGAAAACATGGCATGGGTCCAACTTTGCCCAAGTAGAAGGTTGTAATTCAGATTTGTATCTACAACTTCTACTTCTAACTCGAATGTATTCCTTTCCAAAGTGATTGGAAAAATTGTGAGAATACTAGAAGGACGGGAGCCTCTGCCATCTAAGGCCTCCAAGGTGCTCAAGGAGTGGTTGAGAGGTGGAGAGCAAATAGCTTTCCAACATGAAACATAAATGATGCATGTGGAAGCACCTTCATCAATGACTGTCCAATGGATTGTATTTCCTTTATATTGACTTGAATAAAAAATGCAATTTGATGAGGAAGACGAGGAACATGGTTTTCAAGATCGAAAATAGTCAAGTTTGAATCAATAGGATTCATGCCTCCTATAGCACACAGTAATGATTTTGCTGCGTTGGAAAAGTTTGGAGAAATTCCAAAGCAAACATCATTGAAGGTGCTTGAGCTAAATCTTCGACAATAATGTAAATTATGTTGTGATGCAGGAACATTCAGCTCAAAAATATCATTGTATTTTAGTAGACATAGGGGGTCTTGTGTTTCAAGGAATTTGGTTCTTATGCATCAAATTAATGTAATTCTAATGTTTTTGAGTGATTTTAGGAGAGTAGGATCTAATTAAGTATTGAGATGCATATTGTAAATGTTCTCAAATGGAGGGGAACGTGAGAGAATTAGGATAGTTGAGAGTTCATAGGGATTGATAGATTTGGAAATTAATTGTAGATCTTAAATTAGGAATTAGTTCATGATTTATGGGATTGAGAGGATTCTTAAGTTTTAGTTGAAATTATTAAGGATCTGAATCGAAATGGGTTACAAAACCTTTTGTATAAATGTAAGCCTAAAAGGCATAGAGAGAGTTAGTTATTTAGTTAGTTAGAGAGTTAAGAATTAGAGGAGTTTGATTGTAAGCCTACGATAGATAGGGGAACAGAGGCCACTGATATTGGAAATCAGGCCTGAGAGAAGAAATTATGTAAATACTTGTTTACGAATATAGAAATTCGATTTCAAACCCGTGTGGAGTAAATATGTGATTAAATTGTAATTATTTATAAACGAAGTGTTTTTGCATAAGATATGTGTGTGCAAAAAAAATCGAGAAGGACAGAGCGCCAAGATAGTGTACTTAGAAAATTGGAGGTTAAACAGTTCCAATGATGGACTGTAATTAAGCTCAGGAAGGAGTCAAATGGAAGATCAACGCCATAGAAATTATCAGACAACAAGGAACGGGAACCTTCGGATAGGCTTGATCGATGGATAACAACGCCAGAAGAGGAATAGCGGAGAGTAAACTACGTGTTAGCATTAAGGGTTAATACTGGGATTAAGCGCTAAACCTTTGGTTAAGAATCTTCCTTAAAGGTTTTGATTTCAGCACATGGGTAGTTTTCCAAAGGCGGAAGTGGTATCTCACATAGCCTAAAGGCTATGAGTGGTATTTCAAAATTCTACACGATAAAACATGGAGGTGATAAGTAGCACACCAAAGCGACTTCTCTCGCGTGCTTCCAAAATTTTATCAATCATGCTAGTTGGAGCACGAGATTGTGCAATATCCATTGGATCAAGAAGGATTGATCTACGATGGAGATTTGGCCGCACAAAAGTTGAGTGGGTGATGTGACAATCGTTGGATCGGATGGATCAGATGAACGGTAGAGATTGCTCGCGTTAGCTGATGAGTAGATGACGCGATAGTTGTTGGATTTGAAGGAAAAAACCAACGGTGCAGATTTGAAGCACAGGTTGAGCATCGGTAAATGTGCAAGGTCATGTGAATCGGTAGAATGGTAAAGTAATGAAGGGTTGAATAGTTTATGTTCAATTTCTATTATACAAGAGCTATAATATAAATAAAGCGGAATAAATATATTATGGTTAATATGCATGGGTAATAAGAGTTAACCAAAGCTATTTAAGGGTCGTAGAGTTTTCGCACAAAGGTTTATTAAGGTTTAAACCTTGGATAACTAAATCAAAAGTTTCCACTTAAGCATTTAATTAAGAACATTAGACCTTGATTTAAGAGAGTTTTTCCTAATTATGAGATGGAAATTCTTGGGACATGAATATGACATGCATTTGTATGCATATTGTTGATATTTGCAGCTAAGGTTGCATCATTTGGTATTAGAGCTTGGTTAAAGCTCTTTTTAATTAAAGAAGAATTGTGCAGAATGCAACTGTGATTGCGAAAGAAAGAGGCGATTAGGTTATTCGAATATGATAAGTAGAAGGCATGAGATAAGATGAGAGTAAGTGATATTCTTAAGAAGAGATTGCAAAAACATAAAGAAAGCACAACGATGTTTGCTTTCTTGAGGAAAATGGAGATTCACTTGAATGTGAAGAGTGGATGGAGACTTCTTGTGAAATCATACAGGTATTGTTTTATTTAACTTTGGTTTGAGTTTGGCAGGTTAAATAAAGAGTAAAGATTGATAGAAGCAGATAGACAAGGAAAGTTATATGTGTTCTAAAGAACAAAGTGAATGAAAGACTGGGAAAAAAGTGGCAGTGAACTTGAAGAATCCGACTGAAGGTTGGATAGAGAGGACAAGAGTGTTCTCAAAAGAAAGCTGAGCAGAAGCATTTTAAGGTGACCATAGAAATTTGGCAGCAACAAGATTTTGAAAGCTTGGAATGATATTTGTTTTAAATATCATTGATATGCAGGTAATAGTAATTAGTGAAGCATCTTAGCAAGAAGATCACAACTTGAAGAGCAGTTACGAAGGAAGTCGGTAAGGGTTTATATGAGAGAGTGGCCAGAACCTAGTATTCCATTTGTGTTTGAAATACTAGAGGATAGTTGTGTTCTCAAAAGTGCAGATGAATTGAAGTATAGAGTATGGAGTGCTCATATGGTTCCAGAGGAGAGAACCAGAGAGATGCTAAAAGACTGAGCTCTTAGGAGAGAAGCTTAGTGACGTATCATGCAACAAGGAAGACTTCTTGTTGTAGAAACTTGTGCAACTCATAGTGATTGAGGAACTCATAGAGTGTGATGAGAAAATGACTATTGATAGTCATTGTAGAGGTTCAAAGAAAAACCACAAAGTGAAGAAAGAAGATGACAAAGAAAATGCCATACAGAGATAGATGAATGATGAATAATAAGAGAGGGAGAAGGATGAGATAATAGTCCATCTTGAAGGACTGATGGAATTGTTACAGAGGAATGAGAAAGACCAGAGGTGTGGCTTTATTATGAGAAGAAAGATAAGGTGGCATAAACTACAGAAGAGGAAAGAGCAAATGATGAATGCTTGACTAAAGGAAGAATACTCAGAATAAATGAATATTTGGAGAAAGACTTGAAGACTGAAACTTCAAGTGAGGCCAAAAGGTCACATGATTTTAAATCTGATAATTTGTGTATGTTTGCAAGTGAAACATGTGAAAAAGGACAATTTGCTGATATTATTATAAAGGAGGAAGAAGAGGAACTAAAAGCAGAGGAACTTTGAGTCATGATGATGGCCAAAAGAAGGAAGAAGGAGAAGGATATCAAGCAACCAAGTGAAGGACTTGAGGAGATTGAAAAGAATATCATCAAAGAATTTCTGATTCATGTAGAGGACTTGGAACATCAAGAGGAATTGATGTTTGAATCATCAAGTGAGATCATTAGGCCTTGTTGTTTTAAAACTGTCAAGTTGTGTGTGAATGTAGGTATTGTAGAAGACAAACCATCCTATGGAATTGTCTTCAATACAAACATGGTGATTGGTGTTTTTCCGCATGCTCAGCTAAAGCCGAAGACTTTGATCTCCTATGCTTAAGGTCAGCTACGTGTTCACCAATCCTTTGATTGATGGAGCGGCCTGTCTCACCAATATAGGGGGTCTCACAGGAACAAGGAATAATATATACCCCTTTCATATCTTTAGGGTCGATAGGATCCTTTGTTGATTTGAGGGACATACGAATGGTGTTAAGGGGCCTAAAGATTACAGGGATACTATGCATCTTGAGAATCCTTGCAATCTTATCAGTGGTCCCTTGAACAAACGAAAGATGGACACCTAGAATACGCTCCTTGGGTTCCCTTTTAGTAAGAGAATTCCTAGCGGCTTTTATGAAAGCCTTCTGTCCCAAGTATCTACTATAACCATTCTCAACAAAGACGTAAAGGAGATGGGATTTTTCTTTCTCAAAGCTCTTTTTATCCGAGATCCTTAGGGCTCTGGTAGCAAGGGTATTGAGAACCCCATCTTCTGAGCAGGGAAATGGTGGGAACTGGCATGAAGATACTACTCCGTATGCGTTTTCTTTTGAACAACTTGGTGGGAGAGGAAACCATCACTATTCTTAGAAATAACTGACACAAAATTTCTCATGCATTTGAAAGTCGTTCTTAATATCGCAAAATCTCATAAGTTTAAAAAAAAAGATTGTCTATATAAAAGCGACATTAATTACTAAAAATGCAAGATTAATACCCAACCATGCCGCTATTAACTTGTTTATATAATAACTAAATAAAAATAGTTGATTGTAAATGATACTCTTGTTTGAATCGGACAATATAATAATTTTTTTTAACTAATTCTTATAACTTTTATAAAAAAATCATTTATAATTATTATAATACAATGTGGGTTAGTAATTTTAACTATAAATCAAATTAAAATTAAACTAAAAAACGAAAGATAAAGACAACCATACCATGCAAGTGAAAATTATTTTGTATGTAACGCAATATAAGGTGATTTATAAATATAAAAAGTGCATAACTTTTACGTATTTAAATGTTTTCTTGCATCATGCTTTTGCATCATAATGTTATATATATATAAAAGTGATAAAAAGGGGTTCAAGGATTACAAATTTATATTTCCTTAAAGAGGGTGTAGAGCGTGCTTTGATGTGGGTATTCATGAATATGGGACCATCGGAGTTACTTTTTCTCGAGGAATCTTAGAATAGAAGCAAAGCAATAGAAGCAAAGCAATCTGATACGATCATACTATTACAATCTTTAATGTTATCCGCCTTCCGGTAGGTTGTAAGTTGCCAAAGCTCACCATTAATGGTTGTATGACAAAGCGCACCTTTCACTTTTTTTTTATATTTAATATATGCCAAGTTGATGTGTACAGATGCAATAGTCTCCTTGAGAGCGGGCCCTTCGGTCATCAATTTATAAGTCATTTTTCCTGCAACTTTCCCTCAGTATCCCGATATCGGAAAAAAGAACGATTGCAAAAGCAGCTATTACAGAAGGTGAAAGTGGGCAGCAAGAAGCAAACATGTTATGTTTGTTTGTCTAAGGGTTTTCAGGGGTTGTTAAAGTCTGCTTCCAGTTTCAGTGGCTGAGCTTTGAAGTACGGGTAATTCGTTTCGGCCGCGTATTTAAAGGATTGTGAGAACCGTTCGCATCAGAAATACATTGTGATATGGCAAGAGTGATGGACGTCGTCTCCTCGCTGGTATTATGCATTCCCTCAAGCAGGAGCATACCCTTGATGATTAAGCAACTTACTACTTTAGCTCGCACCCTCTACTTGTTTCTTGAGAGGAGGGTAGCAACTTACTCTGCTGGTAACCCTTCACCATATGACACATGTTATGAAAGCCATCACAGATCTACTATTCCATGGAATAATCTGATGGTCAGTTATATTAACTCCGCGTACTACACCGCCTACTCAGTCTGTTAATGCTATCACAAGCTATGTGTATTCCTTCCTAGTATTATTTTTATTGCCTGTACATACATCCACCAGGAATTATAAGAGAGGTTGGTAGTGAGCTGTGAGGGCATTTATACATGGAAAATTGATTCATCCTCTATGGATCTTCCCATGTAAGTAGAACGGATCATCTCTTCTCTTCAGAACTTTTTTCTGACTCCTTCGCTCATTTCCCTCACTTGGGAATGTTTTCGATCACATATTTGTGTCATGGCTATGTCTATGTATGAAATCTTGCGGGTATGATTGTTAGTTTTAATTTTTTTTTCCATATATGAAAAGAAATGCCATGTTCATGTACTGTCTTTAAATATCGTATACTCCCAAATGTAACAAAATAGAGTTACAATATTTTATTGTGATGTCTTCATTTTGGTGGCAGACAGGAATTGTTTATGAAATTTTGTGGATATGACTTTTAGTTTTCAAAGTTTTTTTCTGTCTATTGAAAGAAATGCTCTGTGAAACACCATTTAAAGTTTGTGTACACCTAAGTATAATAACATATGGTTACAAATTTTATTTTGATGTCTTAATTTTAGTTGCAGACGAGAGCTATGACTTATATCAGCCTTTCCCAATCATAGCAATAAATTATATGGTATGGTGTTGTCTTGAATTTTTGGGACATACAGGAGCTATTATCGATGCTTTCTCTCGTCAATCACGATTAGATGCATTAGAAATGCACATGGGATAGATATACAGAAGCTCAATGTCCAAGCTTCAAAGTGTAGAGTTGCCCATCGATTCGCCTTTTCGGTTTTTCTATTACATTCTTATACAACATGGAATCTATGATAAATATAGATATCTAATCTGTGATAGGTATCGATATCTTCAAAACTTAAAGTTTAAATTCAGATAGATATGAATATCTTTTCCTGCCAAGTTCGAATTCCCTTTAATATATTTTAAATCATTTATAGTGGGCATTGTAGTGGAGCAAGTGCCTGCCAAGAAAGCGATTGACTTAGATTGTGTCAGTGAACATTTGCAGATAAGCACGATCATCAATGTTTGGTCTACACACTTCGTTCATGTCCTATCAGGAGAGATCATTACCATAGCCTCCACCATCACCTTATCATTATTATTTGAACTGGACCAATAATAATATTGATATATGTGAACTAAGTTGGATCATATGTGAGCCACGTTGTAATTTATGTGGTTACAGAAGACAGTAGGTTTTATGAATAAAATTATTAAATTTGAAGTGGGCCCAATTTCATTTGGCTGAATTTATGGGATGGGATTCCAGATCTCAAGTTTTTTTTACCCGTTTCCAAATCCCAAGTATTTTTTTTTAATATCCAACTTCTAAATGCTGAATTTATTGGATGGGATTCCAGATCTCAAGTTTTTTTTACCCGTTTCCAAATCCCAAGTATTTTTTTTAATATCCAACTTCTAAATGGCAAGTTTCTTTTGACTAGTTTGCAATCCCAAGTTCTTTTTTAATATCCAACCATGATTTATTTTTTTATTTTTTATTACATTGCTTATTTTTTCTATTACTTCAATTATATTTTTCAAAAAAAGCCCCACTAACCAAAGTCCTTGCTTATTGATCCCAACTGAGTTTGCCTCATTGAACTCTTCCAAGTCCCAAACTTAACATGAATAAGTCAAATACAAAGCACTTAAAATTTATTATAGTACTAAAAAAAATTATAAAAGAACACTAAAATCCTAAAGACTAAAGCTTATTGTTTTTGAATTTCCGGTTGACAATGAAGGATATATTAATCAGGATTAAGTTATCACAATACTACTTTTTTAATGATACTTTTTCATTTCTATATGTTTATATTGATCTTCAAATTTGATATATTAATATTTTATTTATACTTTACACATTGAATTCTAGAAACTATAAAAATCAATTCTAAAAGTAATAACTATATGTCATTTATTATTTTGAATTAATATGTTAATTTTTTAAATTGTAAATACAATAAATTTTTAAAGTTTAAATTTTGTTTCTTACTTATTAATTTAAAAATATGCTCGCTCTTTTTTTCTTTTTTTTTAATATATTCATATTTAAATTATATAAATTTATATATTTATAATAAATATAGTAAAAATGTAATATTTTAATAAATGCAAAAGTAAAAAAAATAAAAAAAATCATATATATATAGATATATACACACAAGATCTCTCACGGTAAATATTAGGTGATTGTATGATTCTCATGTGATCCTGGATTTAAACAGGAACGCATTAAAATACAGAGATAACCATATACACAAAGATGCAGCGGAAATAATGCTTCATTTCATTAATGGAAAATACTGAAATATGCTTACAACCAGAATTGGAAATAAACAAGTTAGGGCGATGGTAGCTTATCTCTGAGAAGAGATGTGCGGCTACTATGCTCTGAACTGTTCTGAACTGTATTACAATGAGGCTCGAAGGCCTATTTATTGTTGAGAAACAATGGAAAACCTTTCACATTCCAAAACCTAACCCTAGAAGATGAAACGCCAAATTGTGGGCCCCGTTTTGGGTAAATTGGTACATCAATTTCCCGGGGTCATAACTTTGGCATACGATCTCCGTTTGACGCATATGATAGCTCGTTAGAAAGATCTGTCCGAGAAATACCACTTTGGGAAAAACAATATCAGTCCATGGACCCATGTTGCCCCTAGATTTCCCAAAAAACATCGTTTATGGCATCAAAACGGCTTCGGAAGTTCAGGACCCGAAAAACTGCTAAAAATAGTAAACTGTGCTACAATTTAGGAAACTGAAAAAACTGAAAGAGACAATTGTGGGGGTCCAAATGGGATAGGTGGGTGGCCACCAACATCCACCTGGATCACTATGATAATAATTTAGGGTGATGTATTTATGATCTCTCTGCGGTGATAATTTAGGTTGATGTATTTACGATCTCTTTGCAGTAATAATTTAGGGTGTTGTATTTACCATCTCTATGTGGTAATAATTTAGGGTGATGTTTTTACGATCTCTCTGCGGTAATAATTTATGATGTCCGCGGTCATAATTTATGATCTCTCTGCAGTAATAATTCACGATCTCTCTGTGGTAATAGAAAAACAATCTGGGCCATGTGCGTATGCGGTCTAACTTGCTGATATCAGGTACATGTATTCCTTATATTTTTCTAATACAAATCTGCTCATATATTTTCAAGTATGAATAATTCACCACAATTACCAAATATTACCAAAGGTAGACCTAGCACAGTTACTCTAGAGAGTCTCTATGAGTATATAGAGTCTTTAGAGAAATGTATAGAAGAAAGAGAAGTCAAGTTGTGAACAGAGTTAGCAGCAATGCTGGAAAATAAATTCACATCTCTTAAAGACAAGATAAAAAAAAATTAGAAAATAAAATAGAACTATTGGAGAATAAGATGGAGGCAATGGAGATTAGGTTGCAGGTTATAGAAAAACAAAACCAAGATATGAACCAAACATCCCAGAAGGTAGATGTTGATACTTTAGAGACTCTTAAAATGAAGGACATGATTAAAGATCTAGAAGAAAAGGTTAATAGCTGCCTCACCCTAAATAGTGTGGTAGGTAAATTAGATATCAAACCAATTAAAGATGAAATGAAAAAATTGATAGAATTAGACCATGAGTGTAACAAAAGGACCTTGAACCTTATAATCTTCGGTTTGAAAGAGGAGGTAGATGATGATACTTTAGAAATAGCCCAGACATAATTACATAACATATTACAAATTGAAACAACGTGTCTCACAGAAGCAACAAGGTTAGGGAAACTAACTCAGAATAAAGGAAGGCTAATCCAAA
This sequence comes from Pinus taeda, assembly GCA_000404065.3. Lineage (NCBI taxonomy): Eukaryota > Viridiplantae > Streptophyta > Pinopsida > Pinales > Pinaceae > Pinus > Pinus taeda. Next base: position 13,868 of record APFE030841257.1, on the reverse strand, counting down.
TAAAGGTGAGCTTTATTGACCATAAGTATGACATACTTAGTAAAACCTGAAGTCTAAAAGGAACGAGAATATTTATAAATGAAGATCTCATTCCAGAAGATCAAGCAGAATTGAGAAAGGAGGCTCAAAATGTAAAGGAAGCTAGGAAGGAAGGAAAATGGGCAATAATCAGAAATAGAAAAGCCATTATTCGAGATAGAAACCAAAAAGATAATAATAAATAGCAATTCAAACATGCTCCAGATTCTTTCTTGGAACTGTCGGGGCTTTCCATGGAACAAAGGCCCCAAGCTAAGTTGGATCTTGAATGATGTTGATATTATTTTGCTTGTTGAAACTCGGGAGCATGAAGAATCTAAGGTCCCTAACTTAGATGGATTTACATTATGGTCTACCTGGAATAAGCGATCCTCTTGTAGAGGAATTAGGGGTATAGCTTGTTACATTAAGAAGAACATCTCTCCCCATGCTAGGATTTATAAAAATGACCCTTACAACCAGTATAGTTGGATATAAATTACTAAAATTTATGATAAAAAGACCTACATAGCAATCTGTTATTTCCTCCCCATCAATTCTAACTTCTATAGGAAAGAGAATCTAGATAAAAATAGTTCTTACATTGTTGTAGAGAATGACATTTATAGCCTAAGGAATGAAGGTAATATCCTTTTAATGGGTGACTTTAATGCTCGAAATTCAAGCAACCAAGACATTCTTCTAAGCAATCATTCCAACCCTAATCGTCTTTGGTTAGATGAAGACCTTCCTCTGGCTAATCGGTACAAAAGGAGTTCTGAAGATCTTAGAGAGAATTTGTTTGGGTCAGAGCTAGTCAAGCTCTGTAGTCCTCAAGATCTCATATTTTTCAATGGTCTAAAGAAGTGGCTCAATTCTAGCTAGATGACCTCCATCCGTGGGCTTGGTGGCAACATGGTAGACTATGTTATCTTCAATCTCCCTCTATACAATGAAATAACAAATTTTGACATCTTAAAAGACCACGAGCCTAACTCTAATCATAGGCCTTTACTTATAACTCTAAATTTTGTCATGCATAGAGATCCCATAGAAGATAATCCTTATAGCCAAAATAACTTAATCTTTGATAGAAATAAAAAAGATCTCTTTCTAAATGAATTAAAAACAAATTTACTTCCTTTATCTAGTATAGACAACATAGAAGATCTCTATGATAATTTTACTACAACCCTCTAATATTCTATTAACAAGTTCTTAATTGAAGTTTCAAGTAATAAAATAAATAACAAAACCAACCCATAGTATGACGAAGATTGTAAAAGTGTGAGAAGAGAAATGAAGGAAGTTGTTGATGAATCTCTTAAAATTGGCAAGATAAAAATATGCAAAGCCCTAACTAAAAGGAAAAAAAGGCAGTATATTCGTAAAAGACAAGAGAATCTCTTAGAACTCTCTAAGGTAGCTCCTAAGAAATTCTGGAGGCAGATTCTAACTAGGAGAGCTAAAGATAATAATGAAATTGCTTTACATGACTGGAATTCCTATCTTAAAAAGCTTTATGTATCTCCAAATGTCATGGATAACTTTGAAACCCTGCTCAAAGCGAAAGAAGTTTTCTCATTAGAAGACATTGATTTTGGGGTTAATCACTTGGCTAATGGGAAAGCTAAGCACATTGAAGGTTACCGGATGGAAATCATAAAACTTGGAGGTCTTGTCCTCATCCCCCACATTCACAAGCTTTTCAATCAAGCAGTCAAGCAAGGGTTCCCTAAACCATGGACTCAAAGCCTCATTATCCCTATTTTAAAAAGTGGGGATACAAATAACCCTTTAATTATTGGACAATTATGATCAGCCCTATCCTAGCCAAGTTATATGGTATTATTTTGGAAAGGAAGTGGAGCATATGGCTTGAAAGTGAAGGTAAGTGGGCTAAAGGTCAAGTAGGTTTTAGAAAGAAACACTCAACAAAAGACCTCCTTATTACACTTAGGATCATTGTGGAGGAATGTCGCAATGATAAATCCAATCTCTTTTGTTCCTTTATGGATATTAGAAAGGCTTTCGATACAGTTCCTAGAAACAACCTTTGGAAAAGATTAGAAGAGCTAGAGGTTCCTTTTGAGTTGAGAGCTGTCGCTATAAGGTTATATGAGAATGTAATTGCCAAGTTAAAGAGCAATGAGGAGTGGTCGAAAGATATTAAGTGTAATATTAGAGTTAAACAAGGTTGCCCCCTCTCCCATACCCTATTTGGCATTTACATTATGAAGCTGGAAGGTTGTTTAGAGGAAGCAGAATGTGTTGGCATGATCTTAGCTGGGGTAGTCATCATCCTTCTTCTCTACGCTAACGATATTTTTCTTCTCGGAAGGTGCCCATCTGATCTTGATAAGAAACTTATACTTCTTAAGGATTTTTGCTCTACCATGGGTATGATTGTTAACACTGACAAAACAAAAGTTATGATTATCAAATCCAAGAAGGACACTTACGCTAATTTTATGTATGACAATAATAACTTGGAGGAAGTGTCTTCCTACAAGTACCTAGAAATTGATATGCATCACAAGCTCAATTGGAACTATAGCATTGAGAAAAGGATTAATGGGGGATGGAAAGCTTATTTTGGTCTTGAAAATAATTGTAAAATGAAAAACCTCGTAATGTGGGATAGAAAGAAGTTCCTCTTTGAAACTTTAGTCACTCCGGTTATCTTATATGGATGTGAGGTTTGGGGTTGTATCATCTCTAGAGAATCCTGGAGAAATATTGAGCAAATCCAGAAGTGTTTTATAACGTATAACCTCAAAATTAAAAGAAACACACCTTATCATATTCTCCTTATAGAAGTGGGTCCTTCCCCTATCGAGAGCCTACCTATGACTAGGTTTCTATTGTACAAGCACAAACTCAATAATATAGGAGACCATAGACTTCCTAAGCTAGCTTTAGATCCGAGCCAAAACCACCTAAGGCTCAAACGAGGTTGGTATAAAGACACCAGGGCCTCCTTAAACCGTTGGGAAATTTATGAGAATGTTGCACTGCAAAACATTAATAACATTAAAAATATTGTTATTTCTAAGTTCAAAGAAAAGATGTGGTGTGAGAAATATTTAACAGCTAAAAGAAAATTAAGATACTATAAGGAGGTCATCAACCCCAACCTAGAAGATGAAAAGTATCTTTCTGTTTTAACTATCTCAAAGAAGAAAATTAATATAGCCAAGATTAGAACAAACTCTCATGAGCTCCATAGTGAAACAGGTCGTTGGGCACTTCCTAAAACTCCATGGATGGAAAGGTTCTGCCATCTTTGTGAGAATACGAACATCGAGGATGAAAATCACTTCCTCTTAGAGTTCCCCGCATACAACCACATTAGATCTTAGTTTCAAAATCTTTGTTGCAATACGGACCAGCCTAGCCTTTTACATTGTCAAAATTACAGTGAGCTTGGGAGGCTTCTCTCCAAGCTTTTTGAGCATAGGAATAAAATCTTAAATCAAACTAAATAATTTGTTTCTTTAGGTCCGATAGACAAAAGTTTGGTCTCAGTAGATGTTAACCACCACCACCATCATGATCATCATCATTAAAAAATGAATTATATTATTTCAATATATAAAATAGAAGTGTAATATTTTAATAAAAATGAAAGTTAATATATAAAAAATTACATGAATTAAAAGGTAATCTTTAAATTTTGTTTCATTATTATTATGTGTTGCTTTTTTGTTATATTTAACACCTATAACTATATCGCTTTATATATTTAAAAAAATTATATAAAAAAACATGTCTATAAAAAATTAACACTATTTTATTGTAATTATTATTATTTATCTGTGTTAATTTTTTATTTATGTATAAAGACTAAATTATATAAATTTCTATATTTATAAGTAATTTAATAGAAATTTATATTTGGATATATATAAAAGTAAATATATTAACAATCTTACTCATTTTTATTTTTTTTAATTTTTTATATATATTTATATTATATTATAGTTTTTATTATATATTATATATAATAATTATTATAATAATAATATTATGTTAAATTTAATACCAAATTTTATTTTATCCAAATTTTATAGAACTTTTGTGAGGCCAGGCAGTAACTCCATAAGGAAAAAATGATTCGACTAATTTATTCCTTCAGGTAGGTCTTCATTATATACATGAGGTAGAGACTGTTTAGTTCGTCTCTCGATGACTGTTCATATTTCCTACTTATCTATTTACATTAATACACCCAATCACAAGGATTAGGTGTCAACATTCCCCCCCTTAATCTGATGGGATGTTGGTGAGTCCAAGCATCATTCTGAATTGTTCAAGCTTTTCCCTTCCAAGCGCTTTGGTGAAGATGTCTGCAATTTGCTCATTTGTGGAACAATGACAAAGATTGATTGTTTTGGCCTCAACATGATGTCAAATCATATGATATTTAGTATTGCTGTGCTTCGTTCGATCATGGAACTTTGGGTTCTTGGCCAACTTTATTGCAGAGGTATTCTCAATCATGAGTGGAGTTGATTGTACTTGTTTTACCTGCAAATCTTCAAGAATTTTCCTGAGCCACACAATTTGTTTTGTTGCTTCAGCTGCTACCACATATTCTACTTTTTTTGTGGAATCTGCTGGCACTGATTGTTTACGTGATCTCCAGGAGACAGCTCCTGATCCAAGACTCGTAGCATATCCTGCAGTTGATACCCTAGTTTCTTTGTCTCCATCGAAGTCTGAAACAGAGTATCCAATCAAATTGAAGTCGTCCACTTGTGTATACTTGATTCCAAAGTCTTGAGTTCCCTTCAAGTACCTTAGAACTCTTTTTGCAACAGACCAATGTCCCTCACAAGGCTTTTGCATAAACTTGGAGAGGATTCCAATAGCAAACGAAATGTCTAGTCTGGTTGTAGTTAGGTAGTTGAGACTTCCTACAAGTTGTCTATACTTTGTTGCATCCTCAAATTCTTTTCCTTCAATAAATGTGAGCTTTAAGTTTTGTTCCATTCGAGTAGTAAGAGGATTGCACTCTATCATGCCAAACCTATTGAACAGATCTCCAATGTATTTCTTTTGAGAAAGAAATATGGACTTTGGATGTTGGGTTACTTCAATACCAAGATAGTAGTGAACATAGCCCAAATCAATGATTTCAAAACTTTTCCCCAATTCTTTCTTTATGGATGTAATGTAGCTTTCATTGTTCCCTCACAATGAAAATAAAGTTACAACTTTCTTGACAAATAAAGTTGCATCATCAAGATCAAAATGTTTGAAATTGAGTTTTAGAAGATGCTCAGTTAGTTTTTCATACTAGGCTCGCGGTGCTTGTTTGAGGCCATACAAGGACTTCACAAGTTTGCATACTTTATGTCCATGTCCTTTCATAGCAAAACCCTCGGGTTGGTACATAAAAACATTCTCTTTTAGATCTCCATTTAAGAAAGCAGTTTTTACATCCATTTGATGGACTTTCCAACCATTCTAAGTTGCTAGTGCAAAGAGTGTTCGGATGGTAGCCCATTTTGCTGTGGGGGCAAAAGTCTCCTCATAATCGACCCCTTCCTTCTGTGTAAAACCTTTTTCCACAAGCCTAGCTTTGTGCTTGTCAAGTGAGCCATCAGCTTTATACTTGTTTTTGTAGACCCACTTGCAACCAATTGGTTTGGTTCCTAATGGAGGATCAACCAGCTTCCAAGTGCCATTCTTTATGAAGGCATCATACTCCTTTTGCATCGCTTCTTTCCATACATCATGAGAAGCCACTTCTTTGAAGGAAGTTGGTTCAAAATTTGTAGACAAGTTCAATTCACAATCATAAGAAACATCCATATCAATAGGTGAATTAGAGTCATCTATATCACCTCCATTTTACCGGTTTGAATTTCTGGTTCCTGTCTTTCCAACTTCATTAGGATGAACACTTTTAAGTGTCTTTGTCAGGCACTTTGGGGGACCTTTCTCAGATGGTCCAGGCTGCTCCGTTGATTGAGTTGGGACTGAGTCAAGATTGAGTCTCTCAATTCTATCAATTACATCACTTAAAGCATCAACCGTTGTTGGAGTTTCATGCGGGGGAGAGCTTTTTTTAGATGAAGATTCCACATGTTGATCTAGTATAGGAATCCCCCCTTCAAGATGTGGAATTTGATTATTATATTCTTGAAATGATTTTGCTTTTGCAAATCTATCCAAGCGATCAAGTTGCTGCTCAACAACATTGTCAGTTTTGGATGATTCAAGGAAAATTACATCTCTAGATACAACAAACTTCTTATTTACTTCATCATAGAGGCGATATGCTTTGGAGGTGTTTGAATGCCCCAAGAAGATACACTTACTAATTCTAGCACCAAGTTTGTTTCTATGTACCTTTCGTATCAAAGCATAACAGGTGGAACCAAAGACCCTGAGATGTTTTACGGAAGGAACATGTCCATACCACATTTCATAAGGATTCTTATTTCTTATAGCATTAGATGGACATGTATTCTTTATATATGCAGCACATAGAATAGCATCAAGCCAAAACATTATCTTTACATTTTTGAAGAAGAGCATGGATCATACCATATTTAAAATTGTCCTATTCATTCTTTCAGCTACACCATTCTGTTGGGTATTATAAGGCACAGTTGTTTGATGTTTGATCCCATGTTGGCGAAGATAGTTTTCAAATTCATTTGATGTGTATTCATTTCCATTATCAGTGTGAATAGACCCAATATGAGATTGTGCATCATTTTCAATCCATTTATGAAAATTTTTGAATGTTTGAAAAGCATCAGATTTGTTCTTCTATAAATAAAATGAACACATTTTGGTGTAGTCATCAATAAATGTCATGATATATTTATTTCCATTTGCAGAAGGAATAGGCATTGGACCACATAAATTCGAATGAATAAGTTCAATTTTTCTATGTGCTCTTGAGTGTGAATCATGAAAACACTGTTTGCTATGCTTTCCTAGAATGAAAGCATCACATTGCTTAAGTTTCCTATGAATTGTAGGCAAACCAGCAACACCATTTTTCTTCAACAAGCAGAGACTGTCATAGTTCAAATGTCCAAATCTAGCATGCCATAATAAACTTGATGGAATTGTACCTTCTTCATGATGAGCATTGTATGAGAAATGTTGTGCATGAGCAGAGGTTCCTTGCAGCTTGATAAGTCGTTCTTCCTCTATTCCCCTCATGACAAGTGAGTGGTCAGATGCTCTTCTTACCTCAAGCTTGCCATCAAACATATGAATGGAGTGACCTTGCTGGCGGATGTGGAACAAGGAAAGCAAGTTTCTCTTGAGCTGTGGGAGATATAGAACATGATGAAGAAGAAATTATGGAAGACTAGGCAGTTTAAGCCTGATTGTGCCAAGACCTGATGGCTTGATTTTTGATTGATCTGCAAAGTATACTGCTCCATCAACATTGTTAGTGAAATCTTCAAAAAAATATTTTCTATGAGACATGTGGCAGGTTGCTCCTGAATCAAGCAACCAATCATTTTTCCATGTAACAAGTGAAGCATTTAACAAATATTCATTTACTCCAATGTTACATTGTGCCTCAACATAGTGAGCAGATTCAAGTGCTCTACCTTTGTCTGTATCATCAGTTTTACCTTTCTGTTGGTTTCTTTTCTGCTCAATTTTGTCCCATGGTAGCGTGCATGTAGAGGCATCATTTGATCCATTTCTTTTGCAGTGTATGCAACGCAAATATGCCTTCTCTCCTTGAGAATGTCTGTCCCCCCTGCCTCTAAAATATCTTCCTCTTCCTCTTCGTCCACCTCTTCCTCTTGCAGAATCTTGAGCAGGATGATTTTCTTTATGAGAAAGGCACATAGTCTCTTCAGAATATTCAGGGGTTGTCTTCTTTCCAAAAGCTTTCTCTCTTTCAAAAAATTTCTTCACAAGAGAGTCAAAGGTTATATCTTTGAGATTTCCATTTGCTTGCAATGACTCAAGATAATTGGAGTAAGTAGGATAGAGTGCCTTGAGAAAAGCAATAAGAGGAATATCCATTTCAACCTTAGTGGATTTTATATCATGCATTATAGAATTTACTTCAGATGCAAGAGCAAGAGGATCATTATTTTGCAGTTCAAGAGTGAAGAGTTTAATCATGAGTTGAACAACTTCAAGTGCAAAATGTGAGTCATAGAGTTCTTTCAGCTTTTGTAAGTTCAGGCAGTTAATATGACGAAATATGGGTGACTCACCTCTTCATTTACAGATGCTGGTAATGCATAAGCTTTGTTGTTCTTGTTTTCCCAAATGATGAGCTCTTTGTCTGAGGTAGGTTGTATTGGGTCATTGTCTCCTTCTTCGACACACACTCCTTTCCACAACTCATTGAAGATGAGGGTGTGTTTTATCATCTGGGACCATTTGGGATAGTTCTCCTTGCCAGTGAGAACTATTCCTACCATGGATATGATTGAATGGATTCTGTAAAAGAAACTTTTGCTGATAGAAAAAAAATACTTCTACCAATATACAGTAAAAATGTACTCAAAAGGGCATTCTCAAAGGGTATTATCATCCACTAAAACTTCTAACATAAGGTTTTCATCTACCATTGAATCAATTCCATCATAACTTCAATACACAGAGAGAAAATAACTTTCAAAATGTACACGACTACCAATAAAAAACATTCAATGCATGCGCAGTATACAAAGCCAATTCTTCATACCATACGACCTCTTTTAAAAGCGCTCAACGCATCATGGACGTTATGCCTCCACCAAATGTTCTGCTACAAATTTGTTGTCATCGTTCAAATGTATGCTTTCAACTATACCATGTCAGTTGAATGTCAGACAGAGAGTGCAGGTACAGAGAGCGCAGGGATGGGAGACAGAATTTAGGTAATCAGTTACTGAATTATGCGGGGAGCAGTGGAGCAGACTAGAGTTACAAAGACATAAAGGCTAAAAAAAGGAGTTGGCTCTAATACCATGTCAAGCCAGGCAGTAACTCCATAAGGCAAGAATGATTTGACTGATTTATTCCTTCAGGTAGGTCTTCATTATATACATGAGGGAGAGACTATTCAGTTCGTCTCTCGATGACTATTCATATTTCCTATTTATCTATTTACATTAATACACCCAATACAAAGGATTAGGTGTCAACAACTTTAAAATCATGAACACAAGGTAAATGAACTAAATTATAATAGATAACAACTAACAATTGAACCACATGTTGCAAAACAAACGTCGTAAGACAGTAGCGTAGGAAAGATTAGCATCAATAATTTACTCTTTCATGATGAGAGTGAAAGTGTCACCTTCAACATCTAGATAAAAAGTCATTGATGCAGTTAATACTCAAAACCAATTCAACCATTTGAAACATTGTGAAAACATACAAAAGTTTAAGAAATTTGTTTATGTCTTATGTAAGTCAAATAAAAAACAAAAGGGACAATATAAAAAATCAATAAACTGAAACCAGAATGCATATGGGCCAACATTATTTCAGTCTGCACCACGTCATCCTACAGTGGGATTTTCAGTGTTTTGTAGGATTTTGTTTTCCATCCAGAGTGGAGGGTTTATCCTCCAAGGGTTCCTACTGATAGCTGTCCAAAATGTGCTCATATTGAATATTATGTGGGAGTGGCTAGACTTGATAACCCTATGAGAAATAAAGGTTCCTTCACTTTTAAGTGGCCTAATTGTGGATCATAACTAGAGGACTGTCTAGACTTCATGACACTCTGAGAAATAAAGGCTCCCTTACTTTTCACTAGCCTAATTGTTGTTAGACATCATTTTGTCACCATGAAACTTGATCAATATAAATAAATTTCTTGCCATATGTGAACATATTCCATTGAATTCCCTTAGTGGTCAAACAATCAAAAATCCCTTGAAGAAGATGAGAATTTTGGGAAAAATGGCTTGTATACTTTATCAAGTATGACCTGTGCACTTTTCCTATAAGTTTTTGCGCATTCGTTATATTTATCGCTGAGAACAGTACATAACTGTGCTTTGTCTATCACTATATACCGCGCAGGGGAATCAAAGAAAAATAAAAGTATAAAGTGAGATCTAGAAGCATTGTTAGGTGAATATATCCCAATTTAAAGCTCTGATGTCATATCTATTGAAGCCAAACCCCTTAGATGATGGACCTAGTTCCCTTTCCTCAAGGAACCTTAATCCCCCAATTAGGGGATGTGATCCTCCTCTTTTGGATTTGAAACTTCTTCCTCTTCGCCTGTAAGTTGACAAGGAGTTAGAGTGATTGAGGAGGTCACAAAAGATAGATTTATGTTATTGAATTGAGATTGGAAGGCTTATCATCTAAGGAAAGGGTTGGAGGCATTTGGGAAGAACCTCATGACATCAAGGAAAAGGTTGTAAGGTTCTTATTTATCCTTGAATTAATACAAATGAATCATTTTTTCCATTTTATTGTCTTACTGAAATGATGAGTGGTTTATAGTTCTTTAAATATTCATTAAGGAAATCTCAATTTCTAATCTCCTTGATCATTATATTAAGCTTGTTTGAATTGTTATGTTCCATATGCCTTTTATCCTTCTTATGTTTTTGGTTACAAGTGTTTTCAAGCATTGAGAAGCTACATCAAGACAAGTGGGGTTCTTCATCAAGCATCTTGCAAATAGGTGAGAGGCTTCTTCACTGTCTTTTATACTCATAATTCAAACGAAGTAAGCTTACCGAAAGAGTTATTCAATTGTCTTTTTGTTTCTAGTTTCCTTTAGGATCTAGGGAGATCGCTCTTGTAAGAAAGTCTGGGATTTACCTGCCTAACAAATTGGCTACCGTATTGGGTAATGCTACTCTTCTCTTCTCTTTTCTTGGTTTTACTTTCTAATCTTCTTTGTCTAGCTGGAGCAGAGCCTTAACAAATTTATGATCTTTCAAATAATTTTGGTTGGTTTTCTTTCTTTTTATTTTTCTTGTATTTCCCATACCTGTGTGATTTCTGTTCATACATAGAATGCAGATATGAACAATTTGTGTGTTAAACAAGTTGCGCATGTGCATTTTTTTACATTTCTTACTTGCACATTTCCTAGAAATGTTTTAAAAATTAAGTTTTCTTCTACCCATCTTCTTAATTTTTGTTTCTGAAAGTGTCATCATATCCGTTTTAGTTGTCCCATAATTTTTTTGAACTTGTTTGAGTGCTTTATGAGGCCTTTCTGAGAATTGGTCCCTTTTACAAAATTGGTTAAGGCTTTGTCTAACTTGTTTGTTGACTGATCAAAAAGAGATAGGTCGTCTTCAAGATTACTATATTCCTGTCTTTTTCTGTCAAATACAATAGATCCATTATCAATCTTGCTTATTTGTAATGAATTTCTTTGTTTAATCACAAATTAGGGTTTCTAAAAAATTAGTGTTTTGATGAGATGTGCTTCTTCTTCTTATTAAAAACATAAGTCATTTTTATTCGAGTACTGAATTTTAATCAAAATTACACTTTAAACATTGATTTCATAACATTCAATCAAGCATATTTTATTTTAAGGATTTCATTGGGTATTTTGAATTTGAATTCCTTTGGTCATCGCTCAAGCATTTTTCTCGATTTATTAACAATTTTTGCATGCTTTTATTTTCATTTTTGCAAAAAAATATCCCCCTCAATGCAAGGGTGGAATTGTGTCTAAGTGTTAATCGCCTTTGAGTTCCACTATTTTTTGTCTTTGGAATTTTCACCCGATTTCCTTTATTAGCAATTGATTGGTTCTTTAGTTGTATTAGTGAAGGGAAATAGTCTTGTTTTTCTTTCACTGCTTTGAATCATCTTCGGTTTGTTTTGAAGAGTTCTCTTGCATAGATTACATTTACATAATTTCAACAAAATTGTGCATAGATTGCATCACGTGGTTTGGAACTTAGAGCTTTGAATTGCATTGAAAATTAGAAGTGATACATTTTGGATTTAATATTTTAAAGAAGAACCTCTTTACTTACTCTATCTATAATTCATCGAAATGAAGAGATTACAAATTTCATATTTGATACATTAAAGTTTTGAGTCAAGTCATAATACCATTAGTTTCATGTCCATTTACGCTTTGAGTAAATAACAGCTTAATAACACAATGTTAATAAAGTTCATTTAGATTTTTTATTATTTTTAGGGCTCCTACCACATAAAATAGCTTGAGTGTATGGATTTGGAATAGTGAAGGAAGTAAACTTTCCAAAGCTATAGAAAAACAATAGAATCTTGAGTTAGGGAGAGAAATGCAATTATTTTAGTTTTTCTTTGTGGAGCTCTTCTTATACATGAGTTAAGCACGAGATCATGTCGGATCTGGCGAAGTGATCGTACCCAATGAAAGAGAGATTTACATGTATTACAATGGTGTCATAAGGTACTTCGGGTCACTTGAAAGTAAACCTCCAATTAACAATGTTGAGGAACTTTCAAGGGGATTGTACTTTGTTACTCTACCCTTGTGTGTACATCTAATTTGCGACTATTCCCCCAGGTAGAATTGTTGTAGTTGGTAACCTTAGGGACCATAATCCCAGGGATATTACCCAAGGTGATGGCAGAGGGAAGTTCCTATTGTACCTAGAACAAACATTGGCTAGAGTCACTTGGATGTTTTGGAGGGTAATCTTCACTTGAGATGACATAAGTGAAGTTACTTGCACTAGATTGTTTCATTAAAGAGGTTGTTAGTGTAACTAGTTCCAAACACTCATATCTGTAAAAAAAACCACTTTGATCATTGTGAGGTTGGATATTACCACCAAAGAGTAATTATTGATCTTCTTGACAAGTCAGTTTGTATGCTTTGAATCCCTAGATTTTTTAGCATGTTTTACCTTGTTTGTTTTTACTTTTTGCAAGACCTTAGTTGTGGATTGTGAAAATTATTTAATTTTAATAATAAAAAATTATTTCGATTGCACCTAATGGAAATAATGCCTGAAGTTACCGATAAAGACCTCACTTTTAATAGGAACCCTAATTTCTGCCCTTATTTTTTAAATGTCAGTCCTTCTTATATGGCTACAATGTCACTTCACTGATTCATGATGCGTTTACTTGTATGGATGTTCGCAACTTATTTAAATCCAGATATTCCAATTGTACTAGCTAAACCAAGTTTAGTACCTCAACCAAGTTCTCTATCTCAACATCACCAACCTATTATTGGCCCTTTACCTTCTTCATCCAACATGTACTCCTCACTTTATTCTTCTTCACTTGGTAAAAGCGTTGATGGTAGTAACCAAGTGACTAAGAGGAAGAATAAATGGAAGAAGAGGAAGAAGCAAGATAAGGCAATAGTCAACCAACCAACCATTGTCATAAATATTATTAATGTTGAGGGAACTTCTACAATGCATCGTAAGCCAAAATACCCTTTCAAGATTTGTAAGGATGACCACTTCCTTATCAATTTTCCCGGTACTACTAAGGTTTTGGAATTATGGTCAAATAATTCTCATGAGCTTATTGTTGATCCATCAACCCATGATTCTTAGATTCCCGGGAAAAAGATTAAGGTCAAGTTTCCTTGTAGTTTATGGAAAGGGACTCATCATGGTCACCTTTGGCCTCACATGGATGAATCCTCAAAATTGTTGGAAAAACTTACTATTTAACGACAAAAACTACCAACTAATTAATGTGAACTTTCTCACCATCTGTCGTCAGTTGATAAAGTGATTGGTGTAAATCCAAGTATAGTCAATCCCACTCTTCCATTGGAGGGTGAAACATGTATCTGCACCCACATTGATTGACTATTTGTTGATCAAGTGCTCGAATCGATTCCATCTTCGGTAAATCCCACTCTCACTTTAGAGAGTGAACTTAATATCACTCAGGTTCTTCATGTT